>CAOLHI010003650.1:0-165216 GCA_948474755.1 Ctenosaura bakeri | reverse complement strand
TACCTGTCAATCTCCCTGTCAATTTGCATCCAGATTCCTTGCCATGATCTCTGCTCTTGCAGAGGAAGTACACAACTCTCTTTCTGGGGGAAAAATGAAGCAAAATTGGTACCAAGTAGTTCTGCCTTTCCATTGTTAGCATTCTGCCATCCTTATTGAACAGTAATCCCACTGTCTCCTTGGTCACACTCTTGTGTCAAATATATTCAAAAGCCACCTTTTCATTGGTCCTTGCTTGCCTAGCCACTCTTAGCTCATTGTGAGCTTTAGCTCTCTATATATCAGCAATTTTGGACTACACATTTGTATTCTTCTTTGGTGATTTGTCCCTCCTTCCATTCTTTATACATATTATTTTTTTCTCTTTTCCCTTTCTCCTTGAGTTCACCATGCAGCCACACTGACTTTTTCAGATGTTTCCCATTTTTCTTCTTGTTTGTGCTTTTTGCAACCCCTTGAGAACTCCCACCCTAGCTGATGTTCTTTACCTCCTAGGATACCTAGCCATGGATTTCCACCCAGAAATTTCATGCACTTATTAGAATAATCTTCACTGAATACACAGTCAGGGCCCAATAGCTTTTCATCCATTTTTTTCCCCTTTGTCCCTGACTCCCTTCACTTCCCCAAAGAAATCCCCTCCCCAGATATAACAAGGCCAGTGCATACAGCCTCCCACTGCTTCTGCCAGCTGTGTGCTGCCTGAATTCTCTGTTTCTTCCTCTATCTGCACTCCTTACCACCTCACTATTGCCATGATTCAAACCCACACTTCAACCAGAAGAATGCACTTTAGAAGGGAATGTAATCTCTTATTACCTTTCAAGCTGACGTTAGAAACTGTGTTTACAACAACTGTAAAAATATTTTTTTTAAAAGGAGAAAAGTTTCCACCATGATTTTTCATGCTGCTCAATGATAACGTATTGTAATCTTTTTGGAAGGCACTTTAAGGGTAAAATTATTCATCGTTCAAGTAAATTTTAAGTAGATCTAGTGATGTTTTTGTACATCTGATCATGTAGAATTGAATTCAGTTCCTGTCTCCAGATGGAATATGGTGCTTGCTGTTATGTGCCCAACTATGTTCCTAGCCTTGGTGGATAATAAAAAACTAGAGGGAAAAATATAAATACATATTTTATATTTAGAGGTAGGAAGTGATGATGTAACCACTTCTTTAGAAATGCACACTGAAACCCATGGTATTGGCAGTGATGGGAAGTAAGGCATTGCATTAACATAGTTATTTGCAACGAGTCATTTCTCTTGATAATGAGTGTGTAATAGAGCTAAATTTAAAAAGTAACATAATGAGTGGTAATGGTATTTCCTGTCTTAGTGTGATGAGTAACATAAATTATTTATTTGTGCATTTATTTCAAAAGTAATTTTAGGCAATTTTTGAAGGCATTCCACAGGGATCTTTCAAGTTTTATGACATTCTACTTTTAGCATTCCACAATGTAAACTTTGGCTTATTCTATTCTCTCATATAAGATTTTTTTAAAAATAAAATATTTTATTTGATCTGCTGATTAGATTACAAGAGTTTAGCTACATTTTTAATAGAGAGGGAGTTTCATGACTTTTTTTTTCAAAGAATATTTTTGCAAAAAAGTCATGAAAATTTTTTGTTCAAAGAGACTTTTTCCTGCAATATACATTTTGGCACACAACTTTAAATTCCTATTTTGCACAGACCATTGCATTTTATTTATAAAACAATGTTTGTGTGTGCAAGAATGAGAAGAAAGTGCTAGTCATTTTACTTTGGGATGGAATCAAAAATGTATATTGACAGATTTTCTGCAACATCCTTTCCCTCAAAGATGAGAACATCTTTTCATCCTTAATGAAAAGGGTGAGTGAATGGTATATGTTTTTCTAGGTCAGGAAGCACTACAAAAGAGATGCAGCAGATTAGTGGTAAAACATGTTGTTAAAGATGCCCACTTTAAGGGGAGTCTTCCTTAAATTAACTTTCCTTAGATTTGCTGGGCTATAAATCTCATCATTTTAAATCTGCAATTAGATTATGGGATTTGTGTGGTTCTAAAAGTGCAGATTTATGAAAGTAACTTAAACTCATGAAACAGCCAAGGAGTCAAAACCATAATGCACCACTTTCAAGCCAATAACGTCAGGCAAAATATTACATCCCATGTTTTTCTCCTAGTTCTAAGGCTTCTATGGGCCTTTCCACAGGAGGATGTCCTCCTGGCATCGGGACATGAGAGGAGTGGAATGGCGATGATGCTTCTGCATGATGTTGTTGTGGTCCCACCCTTCTCACAGCACCAGCTGGTGCAATTGTGGGGTATACCATTGATGGAAAAACTCTGTCAATGACCCCCGATTGCTCAAGCCTTCTGTAGCAGCTGACCATGTAGAAGGTCTGGAAGCGTGATCATGCATTTCCTTCCCCACTGCAGCATGGGAAGAAGGCTGGTTGCAGTGAAGAAGGAAGATGCATGCCCCTCTTCCTCCCTTCCACAGGTAGCCAGTCAAGTGTGGAGAGAGGTGCTGGAGACACACTCCCATCCTGGCAGAGGTGCTGCTGGGATTGTGACAGAAAGTTGCATGAGAGCATCATCCTGTGGAAAGGGCCTAATATATTAATATAAAATTTCTACATCTAAAATCAATATGAATTAATTAATATTTATTTCAGCAATGTTAACTGAAAAGTGCCCGTACTTTTCTCTTGGTACTGAATAATAACTGTCCAACTGGGATGGATCTGAGGCTAATTGCAGATGTTGCAATTAGCAGATATTCTGATCATTTAGTATACATTCTTAGAGTTGAGTTTCCATCTTGGTTACAGGCCCAGAAGTTTAAAACTAATAGATTTTCTAAGGCTTCAGTTCTAAGCAAACTAACGAAAATCAACATTCATGGTTTCACTATAAATTCTGATAATTCTATTTTCTTTCCTTCAAGCTGAATGACAGTTACTAATTACAAAATATAAAAAGTCAAGTAGGGAGAAAACTAGGGGAAATATTAAACATATTGGGCAATCTTTTTAGTACAGAGCTGATTTTATCAGGTGTCCATCACTATCCATTTGTCCCTCTAATTTTAAAACTTAGACGATAGAAGAAAATGATTGATCTTAAATGGTCTCTAAAATCATTTTTGCTTCCTACTTTGCCTATTAGAAAACCCCAGAGAGCAACCTGCCTCCTGCTGATGCACTCCATAGTATGAAAACACTAATCAAACAAGATAGAAGCATGATCAAAGCACTGCAGGCTGCTTCCTGTATTCACTGTATGATATTCTGTGAATGAAATGAGAACACAATATTTCAAATAAGGAGTGAAAGTACCACTTTTAAATATCTTTTTTCTAGTTTAATATTTGTCCATGAGCTTTAGAAGACTAAATAGCTAAGCACCTAATGAATCCTTTTATCTGGACTGGAGATTTTCTTCCTGGTTAATACACACTGTTTTTCAAGTTATCAAATCATAAAATGCATATAAACTTTTAGGGGAAAAAATCTTTTAAACACCCATTTATCAGTGGTGCAATGTATTAGTCAACTTATGATGCAGAAGAAAATGTATGATATAACCTGAGATAATTTATTGTTTTTGTAACATTATCATTTCATTCATTCTGTGACAGAGTCCTAATCTATGTCCATATGCTGGCAAAGAACAAGGTCCTAAGACAGTGAGCCACTAGATCCAAAACTATACCACAACATAGGAATCCACGTCCGTATAATCTTACTATTGTTTTGGAAAGATAAGACATTCTAGTACATCAGGAAGACTGTAAACATGGACAAGGTGGGGTATGATAAAAGACAACCAGTGTAGCTAGCATCCTGCACTCATTTGGCTTATTCCTTCAACTTGAAATCGCATTACGTTACCCTAATAAATGCCAGTGAAAACTAAACACTGTATTACTATGCTTCCACTTGTTCCTCTCTACCCATAAAGGATGGGATTTCAATTAATTATACTGTCTGGCCTGTGGTTACACTCCTTCCTCCTTCCTGGCCACTCCTTCCTCAGGCCTACAAGCTGGAAAGCATTAGTATCTCTTCCTGGATATTCACCTAGGTATACAGTGTGTATACTAACTAGACCGACATCACTGTGGCTTTAATGCCATTATCATGTAGTAATTGGTGACTTGTATGCAAGAATAATCTAGTGGTAATGTGGAAAGACATGAATGATAACTGTGAATATTTGTTGCTGTGAAAATAGGATGACAAATACAATGTATACCATCCTTGGTTTAGCAGAAGGTATTCTAATATGGACCGTAGGATTACTCTTCTCACAAGATTGAGTTACTGCAATATCTTTTCCATAAATATTACTACTGTTTTGTGTAGTATAGTATAGTACAGCATAGTAAATTGGGGAAGATAAAATTACCTATCTTTGTAAGCTATGGTGGTCACTATGTGGATTCTATTTTTACATATAATTTACCTGTGAAATACTTTGAAAACACAGATGTAGGCTGGCTTAACACTGTGTTAGAAATATCAATTATACTTATTGGAACTGAATTTTCAATATATTTAATAATTTTATGTCAAAATCAAATACAAAGAAGCTGTTGGAGGTGTCTGTTACACTTGTTATAGTAAGGTTTCTCTAAGGAAATCATGAATGTGTACAGTTCAGCTTCTATATGGAACACAGCACAAGTCATACATACAGAGTACATGATTAATACAGAGCCTTCATTCTGTACACACAATGTTGTAGCACAAACAGTAACATTTAATGAAAGTGTGCAATAAAAGGCTGACATATAACTCTCTGGAGAGAACACTAACCTGAGGTTGCTTTCCATCCCTGCTACAGCGCTTGTTGGATGACCTTTTATTTGACCTACAAGCCTCAGTACTATTAAAGAATAGCAATAAGAAGAACAAGTAGACAACATTTCATTATACACTTTCCCTGGACAATAGATAGAAGCCAAAGCTGTCCGTTTGAACAAAACTTTATTGAACTTCTTAAAGATCTGAACTCACAGCCTAGATTTAAACAAAGTTACAAGTTTTAGTTTATCTAGGAACAACAAATAAATACTTCTATTTTTAAAATAAGGCTAGCAGCCAAACATCAATCTTGACTATTTGGTAACTGTGGAATTGTTTCACATGGGCAGGGGGAACCCTTTAACTAGTAAGCAATATCTTTTATGAATTTAGATCTGCTATCAGACCTTGCAAGTTTACTATTTCTAGGAACTGCATATGTCATAACAGGAGGGAAAAGTGCCTAAAACTTAAAACATTTGGGTGTTACAGCTCACCCCAACAAAAATGACAGCTTTTAATAATTCAGCCAACCCATGACACAAATTATTTGCTTGTAGGCGTATTGAATGCATAAATTTGAGAATGTATAATAATGCTATCAGGGGGAAAAAAAGACTAGCAGTTCAATGGTAGATGAAATGACAATAGACCTTTGTTTCAAAACACATTTAGTTTAGTCTACTTGTGGAAGCATTCCAGATTCTACTAGCTTTCATTTAATTTGATCAAGAATCAAAGCAGATGGGTAATAAAATATAAATGTTATAATTTATAATATATAACATTTATCTTGCATCCTATATACCAAATACCATCTTCAACAGTTCTGGGGTGGGAGTACTGAATGAGAAAATGTTATGGCAACTGCAAAGCTTTTGTGCTTTTTTTCTGTTAACTGAAATACTAGGATTATTTGTGTAAGCCCCCTAACACACCTAAAAACTATGTCCTGAGGATCCTAATTATTTTATATCAAACATAGTGAGCCATAGAGATATACTGCATAGACACGTATGCAATAGAGCTATGGAGAAAGATCAAAAGAGTAGCTGGTTTTCTGTCACACATCCTGGGTAATCTTGTAAATGGCTCACAGGCCATTGGAATGGATTTTCAGCAGCGATCAGGAGACAATAACTCTCTGGGAACAAATAAACAATGCAAATAGCCTGGAATTTGACACCTTGAGGTATGCATCCTCGGATGAGATACTCATCTTGCAGGAAACTACAAGGATGCTTGGCTGTATTTTCTTTGAACTACAAAAGCTGGAATCCAACTTAATACAACTGCAGCCATCTGTTCCCCAGGACATGGGTCAGCTCTATAACTAGGCCCTTTTCCTTCTCCATTTTGGAGTTTTTGGAGTTTAGAGTTCTCTCAGATCTGCAAACCATGAAGCTGGTAAGCTCCCCTCAGCCTCAAAAGGTGTGGCTGAGATCGTTTTCTCCCACCTGAAGACTTCTGGATTGGTACAGTATTAACTCAAACCCTTATGTCTCTCTCTCTCTCTTAATTTTCACCTCTTTATAAATTTCTATATTCTTGTATGCTTGTTGGAGTGAGTGCAGCTGAGTGAATATATGGATTTTTAACATCCATGTCAATAAACTTAAATTTGAACAATTTGTGTGGTTTCTGACTGGGCCTGACACCGTAAACTTTGGGTTAAAGATCCTTAATTACCCTGCCCTCTTTGCATTGCTAAAGCAGTGCTCAGAGCTAATTTCCCCCACAAGAGACAATTTTGACAGCCGTTGGGAAGCCCCCTATGGGAGCCCCCAGCAAGCAGGGTAACATTTGGATCAAAAATTAATAACAATTATAATAACAAGTTTTATTTTAAAAAGCCATTAAATGCTCATCTGTCTGATAGATGTATGGCATACATGAACCCATGCCTAAAATGTTGCTGTTTCTGCACAGTTTTGTTGCTAAATACCTGCAGAACCCGCAATATTTTTGCCCTGATGGTACTGCACATTATTTTCTAAATCTCATGAAATTCAGAAACTTAAGTCATAGTTGTCATGAGCCAGGCTGAGCAGGAGGCTGAGCAGGCTGCCGATTCAGACGGGGACTGAGTTGGGCTTGAACTTCCAGCCGGGGGAGGATTCCTTGGAAGGAGAGGGGGCTTCTGCAGAGGAAAGGGAGGGGTCTGCCAGTGACTCCCCAGCTGACCCAGGGCCGGTACTTACAGCGGAGGAGTCCAATGCTTCTGGCTTCTGAAGCTGCTGTTCCTGACTCCAGCCCTGAGCTTGCAGTAGACTCTCCCCTCACATTCCTCCAGAGGTGGCTGGAAAAGGTGGCAGTTCATAGATCAAAGCACCTGTTGGAGAAGTGGCTGAGATCAGAGGGCCTTCAGCTGTGGGCCAGGCCAACGGACATTGATCAGCCCCAGCTGGGCTAAAGACTATTTAAGGTAGACGCTGGGGAGTGGGGGCCATGGGGCAACAACTGTTGTTTCATCCATGTCTCTGCTACTTGTCCATGGGCTTACTATTTCTGAGTTCCACTGCCTTTGTTCATTTTGGGTGAGGTAACCTCCTAATTACTTTATGGCCTTATTTATTGCCTCTGTTTGCTTTGGGTGCTGTAAACCCTTGATTAATTTACGGTCTGCTTACTAAAAGGCTATAAGAATTCCAGTTGCCGCCTCTGCGTTGCTTGGCCTCCGCCTGACATTGACAATAGTAGTAGTTACTTCATTGCAATTTGGCATAAACTGAAGAGATTACTAAATTAAAAGAGTTCCTTGTTAAAATAATTACTAACTTTTCATGATAAAATAGAATCACTGTAAAACATTATTAATTGTATCTTAATCTAGATGAATTTATGTAATATGTACAAAATCAATTCTACTGGAAATGCTGGAAATATTAATTTTCTAAAGCTGATCTATCTATCTATCCATCTACCTTCCTTCCTTCCTTCCTTCCTTTAGCATGTGATACAAATGTACAATTTGTGGAAAAAATATTGTTAGTGTATTGGGGTAATACTTTGATATATGGTTCCCTATGGTCCATTCTTTGCTTGCCTGGTTGTTTGGAAGATTATGTACTTTGTGATCATTCCAAAATCTGGCTGGTGACCTATGCTGGTGTAATGATCCATTACTCTGGGGCTTTTTGTATAATGTGTAGCAAATAGAAGGCCAAGTAAAACAAAATCAAAGAACTGGCTGAAACATCCTAAACAATGCAAGATGATTCATCCTGATTTCACTGATGCTGTTTGGTTTATTCATTCATTCATTCATTCATTCATTTATTTATTTATTTATTAAATTTACATGATGGTTTTTGCTCAGTGTGGGGCCAAGATTATGTGAGGCTACATTTCATTTAAAAAAAAAAGAATTGAAACAATGAAAAACCAACAACAACAACATTATCCACAAAAGTCTAGAGAGACAAAGAAGATCTGGTTCTGTGTAGCAAATAATTTGATTTCAGATAATGGAAGTCCATGAACATGCCTCCTCTGAAGATAAAAGAGGCAGAGAGTACAAAATAAAAGGAAAGTGGTTGGAAAGTCTGGACACAAGAAAAGCTTAGAATTGAATTATTGTTGTTGTTGTTGTTGTTGTTGCTATTCATAATGCCACACTTTTCCCCAGTACTAGAATTCAAGGTGGCTTATAAAAACTACAGCAAACACAATCAAAAACATTTACAAAGACATAAATAAAATCATAGAAAAAAGTACTGTTGAAATGCAGATAGACAAGTTGAAAAAGAACATGAGAACAGTGCTTCAATAAACTTTCCCTGTTACTATGCTGGCATTGCTCTAAACTGGTTTCAGCTTCAAATTTCTCACACAGACCTCCTTGAAACAATCTAACTTGGATAAACCTAAAGATTACATGACAGTGATCCAGTTAAAAGCAGAGAGACCATTTATCATTCAGTAAAGATGAAATGTTCCAGTTATCAAAACCAGCAAGCAAATCTCCCACTACGGTAAACTAAGCTACATGTGAAGTTCAGACATCCCCCATCATTTAAACGGTATAAACTATAATTTTAGCAAATGAAGCAAAGAGCTAATCAAGTTTTGATTTGGTAATTACTTCTCAATTTGATTAGAGCTGGCAGCTAATCATCTCCAGAAATGTAAAGTCAATATCTCACATTTGCAAATCAAAACCTTAGTGTAAAGGCATAGAGATGCATCATGTATTCTCTAGGACTTTTTCCCTTGGTATTCCAGCATTTTAAGAATTATGAACAATTTTAACCTTTATTTTTATTAATACGATTATTAAAGTTATCAGTTGCCCTATACGCAAAACTTTCAAGGCAAAAGCAAGCATAGTAAAACTGTTACTTTCATCAGCAATGAAGAATAATGCACTTTCTAGAAGTTCTATAAACCAGAGCTAAAAAGGCATATGTGTTATATTAAACAAATACAATAAATTTCAGAATACACCTCAATTCATATGGAGAATGGTAATGGAAAGAAAGGGCACACACCAACAATCAATATTAAACTGTTTGTTGAACTGCATGGCATACTTTCAAACACTGTAGAGTGACCAAGGGGAACACTTAGCCCACACTGAGAAAAATGATTGTATTAAAATATTTGATACAATACAAATAATATTTATTTAATCTAAAAGATAGTATATATGGGTAATATCCATTTTTTTAATAAGTATATATTGTTTATATACTTACATAGTACATGGTGAAAATACGCTATTGGGAAAACAAGGACAAACTGATGTCTCCAACTGGACATATCTCCATGTAAGAGCCTGTAAGAGCTCTGAGATCTTTAGGAGAGGCCCTTCTCTCATTCCCTCTAACTTCTCAAGCTCATTTGGTGGGAACAAGTCTTGACGGCTGCTCTCAGACTTTGTAACTCCCTTTCTACGGAAAGTAAGATAGCTCCCTACTTGCTGGTCTTTCACTAGCAAATAAAACGTTCCATCAAGACTTTTTAAAATTAACTGTGATGATCTCTTAATGCTGTGTTGTGCAGTTTTGTTGATTTTTTAAATGAATTTTAATGTTTTGAACTTTGTACATTAATTGATTTTTAAATGGCATATATTTTTATGTTTTTACTGATTTGTTTTTGTATAGCTTTTAATCTGTATTTTTCTAAGTCATTCTAAACCATCTTGGGTTCCATTATTGGTAATAAGGCAGAATATAAGTCAACAACAAAAACAAAAACAATAGCAAAGTTCATGTGTCAGAGATCTGGAAAAGGTTTGTAGTTTGCTTAGCAGCTCCCACTTGGTGGAGGAGTGAAACAAAATCAATAGGGCAGAGTGCATAATTACACTGCTTAGAAATGAAAGTAAACCAGTTCTTTCTCATAGAAATTCAACTTTTGACTTCTTGGCTGTGAGCCTTGGCTAGAAAATGTGTGGATTTTGTACTTAATACCCCATATACATAATCAGCATTTCCTTTATACTAATCATGAGAAATGAGACTATAAACAATTAACGTGCTTATAGGTTTTCCTTGCATTATCAAGGAATTAGAATTGCTGTCTTTCTGTCACATTTGTCCTAAGAAATAGTAAATACAGCAGCACTAAGACTACTAAAAGTCAGTCATAACCTTAAAAATTAAGAAAAAAAACACACAAGGCAGATATAAAAGGAACATTGTGGGATATTTTTGTGGCAAATATATTTTTAGATGATTACTTGGTACTTTTAAAAGTTGACGAAATAGCTGCCAACACCTGCACATTAAGAAAAGATATACATTCTACTAAGGAAGCAGTATTATACAATTATAGGTACTTTTACAAGTTACAAGTACTTCTCGGGCAGGGATCCACTTCTTGATTCATTATGATTCAATATCATTTGAGCAGCAATGAAGGTAAAGTGTGCCTCAGCAGGATGTTGCAAATTAATCGTGCTACAGCTTTTATTACCAGTGATTTATACAGTGTGCCCTAGAATTCAAAAAGAGAGGGCATTCTTCAGAGCTTGGTTAGACTGTTTGCATACCATTTATACACTGAAACAAGGAAAGGACAACTAAGTAATTCATGTTACAAAGGAAACGTAACAGTGTGGGAAAACTGGACTCTTCAGGTTCATAAATATTTGACTTCAGTAAAACTAGTTCTTAAATTTGCCCTGAATTTTTAAAATGTATGTAATCATGCTTAATGTGTGAATTTAAATATTTCTTTTTTGCTAATCTACCAATCTTACAATGGGGTTGCCAGTATCCACCGGGGTTGAATTCCAAGACCTCCCCCCATGGATGCCAAAATTTGTGGATGCTCAATGGCATAGTAAAATGGTGTCTCTTAAACAAAAAGCTGAACAACTCAAATGAGTGCCAGAGAGCCTGGGGATCTGTGAAATGGTGGGAGGCTACAGCAGGGTATCTTACACATCAGCATAATGCTCAACTTGTGACAAAATTAAGGTGTACTTTTTGGATTTTTATTCAAATATTTTTGAGCTGGTGTTGGTTAAATCTTTGGATTCAGAACCTGTGGCTATGGAGGTCTTACTGTATTATTTTTAAGTGAAATATAAAACAAAATTGATAAGCTTTTTGTGATGTAGCTTATAGTAGGTGCCCGGAACTTAGAATTGTTACTGTCATCAAATGTTATCACTGTTCTTCAATGTAAAATAATAATTGTGAAGTAAAATATGCGTTCTGCCAGAAGTCATTGGCAGATTTTCCTGATCTATTTTACCTTGTTTAGGTCAGAAGATAAAAGGAAAGACATTTCTCATTTGATTCACAAGAGAACATGGTCCTTGAAATTCTCTGCAGGATCCAGAATGCCCATAGCTGAATAACAAGTATTTGCACAAATGGGTCATTAACTTTACCCACCTACTTTGTACTTTGTCACCTTTTTTCATCAATAGTATAAAATCGCATTCATTACCAGCTCCTGGATTCTAAGGGTTTCTAACACTTCATTCTTTGAAGTGTTAACATTTACTTGCTGACAGGTGCTCTTAGGGGTAGCAAAGCTTTGCCGTGATGATATATTTGTTTGTCTGTAATATGATTTGAAACGTAAGTAAGATGATCTCTTTTAGCCTTCTTTATTTTCTGTACTTCACAGAATAGTTCACTGTAATGACTAAATGCTGTATCACTTTGTGTTTTCCAAAAGGTCAGATTGAAGTGATTGGGGCAAAGGAACACTTCCTGAAACAAGCCACCCTTTGTGCACATGTGTGAGCTATTCTAATGGCAACCACCCAGAAATTAAATAAGTGAATAAATTTAAAAAATGAACAAATTTTACAATCGTAACTCCAGCAACTTAAATAAAATTAACTGCCAAGTTTCAAGTATTTTCACTCAGTTACTCAAGTAACACATACAGTGTTGACTAAAACAAAAGGCCCTATCACACTATACCTTTATAGTGCTATTATTCCACTTTAACTGCCATGGCTCCATCCTATGGAATTCTGGGATTGGAAGTTTAGGGAAGGGAATTTGGAGAGCTCTTGGGTTTCACTAAAATACAAACCCCAGAATTCCATAGAATATTGCCCTGACTGTGAAAGTGGAATAAAAATACTATAACAATGCAGTGTGACTGGGCCCAAAAACAACAATCCTGTAACCCTCTGTAATATATGAGATAGATGATGAGGATGATTAGAATGGTGATGAGGATGAAAGAGAGGGTATTCTTAGAGATGCACTCTTTGAAACACAGCAAAAGCTTCTAAAATCATCCATGTCTACTCAGAAGTAAATGTGGAAAGCAACACAATGCAAAAATCTTAATTGGCCATGTCCATTATGAATTAAAAAGGACTAGATTAATCATGGGATCACATGGGCAGCACAGCATGTTCAGAGACATCTGCAGTGCACCTTTTTCCATGTAATATTAACAATAATGACCCACAAAGATGCACATAAAAGTGGTTGAGACCACTTTTTTTCTGTACCACTAACAACAAATATTGAGCAGCCAAGGAAATTTAATTGAATAACCTTAAGCTCATGAGAGCAAAGGACTTTTTTTTGGGGGGGGGCAGATTTTTCACTCCAAATGGAAAACAATTAACCTCATACACTCACTGATTATTAACACAGAAATTTAATTCAGGAAGAAATTGCAAACGTCATGCTCAAGTCACATACATTACACTCAGTGTCTTGCTCACACACATACTCACATACATATATTCAGTTCACTTACTGAGACAAACAGAACACACACACAAAACCATCCACTCTCCCAGAGAACACAAAGAAGCATAATCTCTTGACTCATTTCAGCTTTATTTTCTGTTTCTTAATTTACTGGTGACACTGCTTCCTGGTTCTCAAATATTCTGAGAGACTTTCAAAGCTGTCTAAAAGGTAAGGATCCACAGGTAAAGGTGGGCAGGGGATAAAAATTGTCTCCCTAAGGGTCCCAGTCCTACTGAGTTGCATAAGCTTTTGGTTTTGCTGCATTTATATCCTGATCAGGAAATACCTCAGTATTTGGACAGATTAAGTTCAGGTTTAGGATTCCTTTTCAAGGGGTCCAATGTTCATTTAGGGCACGTAATTTAAAGTCTGTTGCCTTAGAATATGTTGTATGCTAGAAAATCTTCAAAGAGGTACAGGAACTTGGGTCCCTTTGTATTTTCTCTTATACCCAACTTATAGGTACCCCTGAAGTTATAGTCCCTAAAAAGCCTCAGCAAACATAGACTGATCTGTCATTTGTCATATATACAAAGAAACTATATTAATTATGCAGTTCCTGTCTGCTTGTGTCCAGTTTTATACAGTCCTATTGATGTTTCAGTATACACAGTTCTTAGCAAAGAGGCAGGAGTTTTTCTGATAAAATGTGAAGTTAAGTTTCCTTTCCTCTGCCCCCAATGCATCAATGGGAATTCGGGCGATTGGGCTTCTCATTCCGTGACATTTTTTTTTTTTAAAAAAACTAGGTTCTTCCTAAGGGGCATTTTGGTCTCCTATGCAAATCTTCCTGAATGGGTACTTCATATGAGGATAACTGCTGCAAGTAAGTTTTGGCATAAGTTCCTCCACATGGAGGCATATCTACTCCATTGTCGAAGGCAATGCACTCACACTGGAGGAATTTTATATGCTGACACATGTGTTCTTCTAATAGAAAAGAAGATAGAGGACCTTAGCTAACAGCTGGTTTTCTTTAGGGTGGAGAATGATACAGTACAGTAGTGGTGCAGGAGTCCAGTGGGGAGACTGAATGATTTTAGGGATCAGATTACCAAAATCATCCATCACAAAATTACACACACATAGAGAGCTACAAGAATTGGTAGGATGTCTAATTTTTGTCTATATGATGGTAGAACATTTATTGGACAACTGCTTAATGCCACTGGTGCACTGCATATGCCTCACTACAAACTTTAGGTCATTCTATCAAAGGCAGTTAAATATTGACTTGCAAACCTTGTGTGATACTGTCAGCTCCACGGATTTCAGAGCATGTTTTAGAGGTTGCTGGTATATTCCAGAATGGTTATGAACAAGTTATGGATGGTTATAGAGAAGCATTTTGAGCATGCCCAGTAATTGACATGCTCATTAGTCACTTAGCCAGTAATGAAGGAGACTGAACAAGCAACTACAGAAAGAGGGAGAAAAATCAATTTTTTTTCTTCAACACTGGGTCCCCAATCACTTTGTAGCAAGACTCTTTTTTATTTTTTTGAAACTATTTTTATTAATATAACACATTATAAACACATGTAACATAAAACACATATATTCTATATTACAGCTAATATTTGTAATACAGGCAAGACCATTTTCATTAAGTGGGCAGAGTCAAACATTGGAAAGGGGGAGGCAGGGGCACAGGTTATTATCAAATAAGTTAGAGACAGTTTTCATATATAACTCTGTTTTAAATTCTACAATCAGACAAAGAAAGCTAGCAAGGCCCTCAGCTGTATGATGTGAGTGGGTGATGTCAGGTTTTTTATCCTAGCAGTTGGTGCTGCCAGGGATTTTCTCAAAGCCCTTTAAAGCTGCTTTCTGAGAGGTGTGTGTGTGTGTTTTCCTTGGAGGTATTAAATATCTTATTCCATGAAAAAAGAGCCTTAATAAAAAAGAACATAGGCCTGTGTAGACCAAGGTTAAATGTGCATATGGACATATGGTCACCAATAGGATTCCCACTACTGTGTACATGTCTGCTGTGTCATCTTTGCACAGGTACATTTTTTTAATAAGCTTGTGAAGAGAATTTTTTTTCCAGGATTCTGTCATATAGTTGCACTTCATCAGTAGAAATATTTTGCATAGTTGGAAGTTCTTCAATTTCTAGAGCATGTCTGAAAAGCTGACACAGGAGTGTAAGGTTGCTTGGGCCAATAAATAATAGTTCAGAGTTTGTATGGCAGCTGAACTCTGTATATTCCTTTCATAACGTCAAGTTGCAATTTCACCTTTCATTGTATCAATTTCACTGAAATATATTCCCTTAAAAATCTCATCATCTGTTGCACAGCTCTTATTCACAGCCTGGACACATTGTCTTCATACATCAGCATATTTTCTAAAGGAGATCAAGATTTAAAAACTCTCTTTGGCATTTGTCTTATTTAATTTTCATGATCACATTGGTCTCCTCCATATGTAGGCTTCAGTCTTCTTCAAGAATGCTTTGAAAACTATCATCAATTAGCAGTGACATAATTCCTTCTACAACTTCTGCTATAATCAACGTATTGAGAAATGCATCCAGTGAAAATGACTGTAGAGTAGAACTTGAGGGCTGCATCAAATTTATTTATTTTTTATTAAATATATACTTTAAGTGAATTATCTTTTGCAGAAAGTCTATAGCTTCACTGCTGATATTTGTGTCACATGCAGGAGCACTCACAATTTTCTGTAGATTTGAAAGAGAAACTAACATGCTTTCATATGGGCTAACTCAGAGAAATGCTTCGCTGCTGATATTTGTGTCACATGCAAGAACACTCACAATTTTCTTTTGAAAGTTATACTAGTTCCCTGTAGATTTGAAGGGGAAACTAACATGCCTTCACATGGGCTAACCCATGTGCTTATATTTCTTTTGAATTGTGCATTGGTCTCAGGAACTTTTCTCAAGAAAGAAAGGTTTGATACTGTTGCATGGTATATCTCAATCCCTATAATGACAAGGGGTGGTGAATGTGTAGCTTAGCAACAACTGGGGAATAGTTGTTTGCCTTAAAGTAGACCACACATGGCCAATTGATGCCTAACCTATATCAGAATTCCTATCAAATTTGTTAGCTTGATGGAATTTTCCTATTACATGTGCTTTGTAGTAGTAATTTGACAACTTTGACAAACCATATTAGATTCCATGAGGTTGTGACTCTCAGCTTCATTCTGTTGACCTTCCGGTCCGTCAGGGTGAGGCACAGTAATGCATCTCTTTCTCTAAATAACAGCTCAATCCTTGGTTCACCAGCCTGGCTTACTAATCTTTCTTCTGGCTGGGAAAAGTAAATCCACATCAGCTTGATACAAGATGCAAGATGCCCTAACCAATGTTATTCCAGTTTAATGTTTTCAGTCTTTCT
This sequence comes from Ctenosaura bakeri, assembly GCA_948474755.1. Taxonomy (NCBI): domain Eukaryota; kingdom Metazoa; phylum Chordata; class Lepidosauria; order Squamata; family Iguanidae; genus Ctenosaura; species Ctenosaura bakeri. The sequence goes on along the minus strand of CAOLHI010003650.1, from coordinate 148,849 downwards.
TTTTCAACAATGCCTTGAAAATTGTCATAATTTTGCAGTGATATAATTTCTTCTGAAATTTCTCCTGGGATCAATGGCTTGGGAAACGTATATTGAAAATGACTTCAGAATAATATTTGCTGGCAGTATCAATTTTAACAATTTTATCCCCATGAACAGAGTCAGAAATAAAAATCTCTCACCAGACCTTTGGCAAAAATCCAGTGGCTACAGTGTTGATGGTTGCATCATATGCGCAGTTACTATCATGTACTATTTCCTTGTAGTTTGAAATAAGATGAACAACCAGTACAATATTGCTTCAGTTTAATGCCATTATTTTTCATTGATACTGTCTGATTGCAAAATTAATTGTAAACTACTTCAGAAATGTGAAATAATTGCTGAATCTTGTTTTTGTTTTGTTTTTTGTTTTTTTGCACTTTGACTGAAACAATGGACAAACTGGATTTCTATTCCAATACCATCTTACAGCAATTTTCATGTGTTCATGACATAACACATTTTATAATACTAGTGACCACACTTCTCAGAGTTTAGAATATAATATTTACAATGCTATGTATACAGTCAAAACTGACATGTGCAATTTCTAACAGATACTTTTCAATAAAACTCTGTAGAACAAACTAGACAACACACAACAGACAAGTTTTCTATGCCAGCTTCATTTCTTGTTAAGTCATTGTTAAGACAATGTAAGTAACTGGTACTCAGCACTGTTGAAGCTGCAATTTCTTAGCAAACTAATTATGTACAGACTTGGATTCATTCATTCTTTGTACATGTGGAAGTTTACCGAGAACTATGAACTATAATGTTAAACTTGCAATTGTTAGTCTCTTTTCCTAATGTATTCAAATACCCCAAAAATAGGCTTGAAATGCTCAACAGCATGTCACATAGGAAGGATATGTCTCTCTAACCTGCATGTCCTAGAATTAATAAATTCTCCATAACAGCCATGATCAAATTATGGTCTTCTAGCTGTTTGGGATTTCAGCTTCCAGAATGTGTCATCATGGGCTAGGCTGGTAAAGGCTTCTGGGAGTTGAAGTTGAAGTCCAGAACGGCTAGAGATCAAAGGTTAAGAATGGCAGCTCCACAGAAAGGCCACAGGCCAAACAGCCATCACTGTTTCTGATGGCTATATCAGCCTATGGCCCTTTTCGAAACCTTACCTCATTCCAGTGTCATTGCGAGGGGATCATGCAAGAAACCTCTTGTGAGAGGCACTCGTGTCCCCTCCGCTTCCCCTCTGCACCAGCTCCGTGCTGGGTGGATGGAAGCGTGAGGGCTCTGCCCCTTCCTTCCACAGCACAGCCAGGTACTTTCCCAGGCTGTACTGGGGGAGGAAGCGTGATGGCTGCACATCCAGAGGCTCCGCACACAAGGTGCGAGTGGGGCATGGGAGGGACACACAATTGCACATCATTTTCAGCAATGAGCCGAAAATGATATATTGTGCAATCGCTGAGGAATGGCCTCGGGAGCATCGCACGATTGCAACAACATGTGAAATGGTCCTCACAATCCCGCAGTGCTCCCGAGGCCATTTCACAACAGGACTGGCATGCGAAAAGGGCCTATGTCAAACACTCTATTTTCACAGTACACAAGTTTCCATGTTAAACATTAAATAAAGTGACTTATTTATAATTGTCATTTGCACAGTTATGTGGAGGTCTAAAGCTGTTGTAACTAAGGTTCTCTGTAGCTGCATCATACTCTTCAAAACCATTTTAAAATGGAACCATGCTGAAAATACTGAAGGGATATGTTTTAAAACATTTTTATAAAATAAACTAGGGAAGAAATGGCCTAGATAAGTACATATTCCAGCTCCCTGTTGTTCAGGCTAAATTATTGTGGTCTCACTGGGATCTCTGAGCCAGCTCACTTACCTCTCTAATTCTTTTCAACTTTTGCCTTGGAGTAGATTACACTGCTGCAGTCGAGCTATCAAAGCCTAGTTAACAACTACAGATGCATTAATAACACCGACTCATTATACCAAAATCCTATCTTCTCTCTTCATTTTCTGCTGTCTTTTGTAGTGATTTTCCTGTTTGTTTTTCTTTACCAATCTTGAGTGCCTAAATTAATCTTATTTCTCTGAACATACATGTTTCTGCATGAGTTTATTTACAAATTATTTTCATTGTACTAAAGATAATCTGATAGCATCATAGAGTTGGAAGGACTCCAGGAGCCCTTTAGTCCACCTCTATCCAGTCCGATGTTTACCATTAATATATTCCTGATATGTGGGCAGTGCATTTCTGTTTCATGTTCCAATGAAGGACAGCCTTTTCAAGTCAGTTCACTCTTTGGTTGAATAGTTCTTACTATTAGGATGTTCTTCCTAATATTAATCAGAAACCCTTTCTGGTAATTTGAATCAGTTCAGGTCCTACCCTCAATGTCAACCCTTCAGATATTTAAAGATGGTTCTTACATCACCTCTCAGTCTTTTCTTCTCCAGTTGAAACACCTCTAGATACCTTAACTGTTCTTCAAACAAACACCAAGTTATTTATTATGTTGTCACACTGTCACTGGTACACCAACTGAGGTGCTAATGATATTTAATAAGCAACACATAACCATGCTTCAGCTGATGAGGAGACCAGGTTACAACATTTTACTCTGCAGTTTACAAATTCTGGCTGTTCTTGTTCTTGTTCGTGAATGCATACATTGGAGTTTCTCCGACTTTCAAGTTGAAACATGAAAGATCATTCACACCCTTCATATCTGCTGTGTTTGCATTCCCTTGATAATCTTGTCCTGTCCCCTCTATCTGAAAGACTAAACTGTACTTCTGAAACTTTCAAGTTAACACAATGCTATAAATTAGGGCACTGGGAAAATTAATTTTGGGATACGGAAGTATTACTGGGGTGGAACAATACCTTATTTGCCCCCAGTCTTATTGCGTCAATCCTGGAGGATCCTTGATAACCCACCTCTAACTCCACATTGCATTTCTATTGGCCTACTCTGCAGCAATTGGCTACTCTGCAGCAATCCATGTATTGAAGCTGAATGACTGCAAGTAAAGAATTCTATGTTATGTGCAATGACTACTCAGGAGATGTATTAAAACTTATCTCATGTAATAAGATATCACTTTGTCATGACGCCCAGGACCAAATGAAATCTAACTCCATGGGATCAATGCAGTGCATTCAAGTATCATGTGTTGCTTCTTCCAGAAGGAAATGCACTCTCCAAGATGGAAATTGCACCACTGGTTTTACTTATTTGTGTGCATCATCACATGTCCACAGTGCTGTATACTAACGCCAAAACTATGTATACAGTCACTATTTATATAAATCAGTGCCCCAAAAATGTATCTACTGATTTAGTAATGCATTTTGACTTTCTTCCCTGCTGCAGTTCTTTGCCTTAACTGAAAAACACTTCCAGGTTACAGGAGGGTATTGTCTAGTCTTTTGTTCCTTGTTCAAAATCTCCCCCCCTGCAGCTGTCAAATCTAGGAATACTAGGCTTACTGGTAGGGAGAAGAGGGGAAGATAACTCAGAAGAGGAAGAAGAGCTGGTCACTGCTCTTAGGGGAAGGGAAATGAGGCTGCACTCCATCTGTCAATGCACTTTTATTACTTTCCTCCTCATGGATGAGACTCAGATGTACCTTCCTGCATTGAACTGTCTCTCCCCTCCCATAGGTAAGCAGCAGAAAATGTGGCTCCTTCTAGAACTTGGCAGCTGCTGGGGTGGGAAGAGGAGCTGGAAAATACTGAGCAAAGGCAAAATCCTTAGACAATAATAGTTATTTCAAACAGAATTGTGGTCTAATTTATATTTTGAATGAAAATGCATCTATCAGGAAAGTGTTCCCTACCTCAAAATTTGACTCTTTTCCCAACACCAAATGCATAATGAGCAAGAAATGAATTAAAATGCAAACATATCTTAAAGCTGTTAAACAAAGATTTCACGTACGCTTCTAAGTTCATGATAATGAACCTTAATGGATGTACAAAATTACTAGAATTGTACCACCAGCTTTATATAACATTTTCAAAGATGAAAATAAAGGGTAAAAAATACTCATGGCTTAACATGCTTCTTGCACATCTCATACCTCACATATCCCTTGAAAAATGTTTAAACATCTTCTAGTATAGGTAGGCATTTGCACAACTGAAAACTGCTCAAAATATATTAGAGGATCAGATCATTATTTTGAACATGAGCTCAGATTACAGGAGTGTGTATTGTTCCAAGGCACTGGAATTGTTCTTAGGAGGTAGATAAAGTGGTTTAAGTTGTCACAGCTGTTCGTTTAAAGCAATGGCCAGCTTGCCATTACATTGGATAATTGCTAAGATCTCTTTCCCAGGAAATGTCTTACAGAGTGACATTTCTGTGTTATGTTCCCTGTCAAGCATTAAATAGTTTACTACTGTAAAAGCTTCCAGGCTATTTCTAAACTGATTGTGTACAATATTTAAATGAACAACTCAAATTACTCTATGCACCAAGTTACCTTTTTGTGTTTTTAGAAACTTACTAATATTTTAAGGACAGGATTCTGAACCCCAATTTATTTATTTGTTTGTTTAGCTCAAGAAACAAAATCTTTGCACATGCACAGTTTAAGATAATATGCTAGCTACAGTTGTTTCTTGATCAAGATCTCACCATTATCATATAACTCATACCAGTGTTGGATTACTGCAGCATGCATTATGCGATACCATCTTTGAAGAATGCATCTAATATGCATTTATTAGGGCAATGTTCTTTAGAACATAACATGATATTTTTTTCCTGTATTTTTTTTTTGTCAGAGTAACATTATCATCTTTAATGCTCAAATGGTTTGAGTCCAGGATATCTAAACTACTACATGATTCTGAGAGCAGCAGAAGAGGATTTGCCATATTTTCTATGTTTGAATGGACCGCACAGGCAAACCCCTAACTCTGGCAGGAGACCAGTCTGTTCTCTTCTACTCTAGAAACTTTGCCAGCTTTCTGAAGAGTGACTTGCTCCAAGGAAATGTTCCATGCTGGTTTAGTTGATCTGCTATACTGGATACCATATGTATGAACAAAACTATGCTAATAAAGGTAAGGTTCATGTGTGCATAACTCTGTCATCACTCCCAGATGGGAAAACGAGGCACCCAAACACTGATATGCCTACTTTGGGTAATTTAAAGCTGTGTACTTTGGAATCAGGGGTTTTTGTTTCTTTGTTTTTTCAGCAGATTATTTAGTTATTTATAGACTGTGGTATCAAAATCAGTCACTAGGTGTCAGATGTCCCTGATGAAGCTCTAATAAGATTTAATAAAAATTTCTTCAGAGGGCATCTAGACTGACCTACATGAGCCAAATGAATGCTAATGGAAAAAAAAAATTCAGCATGACTACTGCTTTCCTCTGCAGGTCTACAAACAGACAGGGAACATACTGTAATGCAGTTTGTCATGGCTTTGCACTGAGGGGTAACGTAAGTGTATAGATGGTCTCAGATACGAAGCATGGAAAGAGAAATAATATAGGTAATCTGCTGGATGATAAAGCCCTGAACTTAGTTATACTAAATGTTTTCTTTGACTTTGAGAGGTGGAGGGAGGGAAAGAATAGCAAAAAAAGAAGGGAGAATGCAAAGAACAAAGGAAGGAAAAGTGAAAAAATGAAAAGCCTGAGAGTAAATATTATATGAGGAAGCAGTTGGCAGAAGAAAAAGAATATCTGGACAGGAAAGGATGGGGATAAGAATTTACTTCAGTGGAAGAGAAAAGTCACTGAGATAGGTTGGCAGGTGAAAAGTGAGGAGACAGAAACATCTCTGTGGGTAAGGAGAGAGAGGAAAGGCACAAAATGGGTGGGAGGGAAATAGAATTAGGGAAGAGGACTTGGGTAGGTTGCTTAACCCATTAAAGGCTAATAATTTTTGCTAATTGTCACCATCATAAATATACAAGAGTGTTAAAAGCCATTTTGACTGAAAAGCAGCATATTGATTTTAGTATACATAAAGACAAATCATGCATGGTTTGGTAGCTGTGAGGAAGCATCGGTCTTGATTGGAATTGAGTAAATTTAGATTCTCTTATGAGATTGTTTTATTCCCTAAATTAATATTGTTAACATTAATGACTAAACTTTCCAATCAAAATGAAATGAGTTGTGCTCTCCTTAGAATTGACTGTGGCCTAAAAGTTTTCAAAATTTAGCCAAGTATAGAAATATTTATTCTGCATCATATGCAGAGGTGGCATCTGTTGATTCACAAGTGTGAAGCTTGTTCCTGAATTTCTATTTCTCGAGAAAGAGAAAGATAATTACCCTTCATGGGTGAGATATTTGATTTATTCTACAGAGATTCATTTCATTTCACTGTAAATTAAACTGCTTAATTCAAGATTTTCAATACCTTCTCTTTGATGGGAAACTGGGGAAGGCCAAGTAAAAACTGTCAAAGGAGAGAGTTAGAACCTTCACTGAACTGCACACATTAAACAGTGTCCATAATTATTTTCAGAGGATGAGTTGTGACTTTCATATCATTTGATTCCTTTTTCAACACCTAGACTCTTCTTTGTAACAGCAGACATGTAATTTCTATGATAATACTTTGAACACAAATTTGTGTTAGACATAAACATGTCCATTAGCATACAAAAGTTGCTGGACTCTCTTTCATATATGTTCTTTTTTAGCAAGCCCAAGTCCTTCCATAAAATCTTACTATCACAGCACTTTGAGAACTGCCTTACTAGTAATGCTTAAAATAGCATACACTTCCATTCACATTTCTTTGATCCAATCCTGTCACACAATTCACATTATCCCACCACACCATGGTTTCAAGTTAAAGCAATGAGAAGTTGTAAACTTCAAGGAAAACTCTCCTTTTTCCCCACATATGAACAGAACTGATCAGCTTTTCTTTCCTTCTTTTTTGTGTCTACCTTATAGCAATCATAACTTATCATTTCATCTAAATGCAGCACACAACTATACTTTCTTCTCAGACCTTTTAAAATAATGATTCCAAATCATGGATATCTCTAGACTATTTTATTTTTTCTGTATTGTAAAGAAAATGGCAAGCATTGTTTTGCCATAAACATCTAATCCCTCCACACCCATCTGTAGGAACAGGAGAGAGAGTGCCTAAGCCCCAAATATGCCATTTTGGTATAGAGAATCACCTGAATGTGACCTTTGTCTTGAAATTTTGCCAGGTCAAATAATATTCTCAGAAGAAAAAAAATGTAGACAAGCTGATATAATTTTTATGTTTATTTTATTGCATTTTATTTTATTTGAAACAAAAGAAAACAAATTCACATTTTCACTGTTTTTAAAGGCAAGATTCAACCTTAAATTGCATGTGACTGCTGTTCAAAGTGCATGACAGCTGAGTTACATATTAGCAAAACATTATGGAATTAAATGTCACTTCACATTATTTCAGATGTGAAATGATGAACAGATTCCTTTGGAAAAAAAATACTAAAATAGCCATGAAATGTAGATTCCTCTCATGAGATTCAGACTTTGAACTGGTATTTTATTATATTCAATTTATTCATCCATGATGAATCATAATATTTTATAACAAATATGTTAATAGCTTGGGAAATGCTACCTTTTTTAGACTACTACTTCTGGAACATTCCACCCAAAAAACTGTATCAATTGGTTGATTCTGGCGATGGAGTGAAAAAGAGTAACTTCTAAAAGCTCAGAACCTAACTGAAACCCAAACAATTTTGCATTTACCCTCACCTTAGAAACAAAATTGTATGCACATGGCCTTTTGCTGTGTACAAGGGACTTTAAATATATAGCTATTCCAACTCCAAAATAAAAAGAGGAAAAGGGCAGAATATGTATCAGTTAGAAAGAAAGGACCATTCTGGTTTAAAAACAGAATGGAGGCTGCCTCGTTTTGGTTTAAGCTCCACAAAGTCAGTAAATTGGAAGTTAAGGATAATTAATATTTCAATGAAAACGTCTTTGATCAATAATGATATTTCACAATGTTACAAACTGCTCTTGCTTACAGCTTACCCTGCAGGCCCTCATATTATGCCAAAATCCCCATTCAGGCATTAACCTAAAAATGTCTAAGGCTAAAACTGAAGAAAAGAGCCTGAGTGACATGTAAACTCTGTTCCTGAAGTCCCTGAACAGCTTACTAGACAGTGAACTCAAAGGTCTGAAGGCTGAAAAACTCCCATAATCAACCCCTTCAGGAATCTGATGCCACTGTATCATACCAATTCATTGACTGTTATTAATCAATTCTACCTGCAAATTAATTTGCTTTTTAGTATTCTCTGTCATTTCAGTCCACAATTCATAGAATCATAGAGTTGGAAGAGACTACAACGGCCATCAAGTCCAACCCCCTGCCATGAACTCAAAGCACTCCCAGCAAACAGTCATCCAGCCTCTGTTTAAAAAAAAACAACTCCAAAGAAGGTGACTCCACCACACTCCAGGGCAGCATATTCCACTGCTGAATGGCTCTTACTGTCAGGAAGATCTTGATATTTATTCTTAATGTTGTCACTGTACCTACCAAAGAGGTTCATTATAAGTAGGAAGGCTTTCTGGTTACGAAGATGGGTGGGAGAAACTTGCTAAGAAGGAAGAAAGAGATTTTTTGTTTTGTTTTTAAGAGCTCTAAATAGAATTAACTTCTGGATCAGGACAAAGCAATTCCTACTGAAGCATCCTATGTCTAAGCCTATGAATTCTATCTTGGTTTCTATGTTTCTGCCTTCCCCTTTGCCAGCTCCTCTTAGGCCATTTCTGCACGAGACTCTATAGCGCTATGATTTCACTTTCAACATCCTATGGAATCCTTAGGTTTGCAGTTTCGGCCTGAAACTGCAAACCCCAGGATTCCATAGGATGTTGAAAATGGAGTCATAGCGCTATAACAGTCCCATTCGGAAATGGCCTTACTTCTACTATTCCTAAGGAACACAAGAGGTTTCTGGAAAGTCTGAATAGTATATAGAAAAGTGGTCCCCAAACTTTGGGTCTCCAGATGTTTTAGACTTCAGTTCCCAGAAACCCCAGCCAGCTTGGTGAACTGTCAGAAATTATGGGAGCTGAAGTCTAAAACATCTGGAGGGCCAAAGTTTGGGAGCAAACAGAGGTCCTTTTTAACTTCTTTTGTTGGTCAGGCTACATATTTTCATTTTCATAGAAAAGTTTTGGTTTTCTTCCTGAAGGAAGCCCTGAAAAGAAGACCAAGAAGATGCCCTTTGCTCTGTTATTCTTATTGTTATTACTGGTAGTGTTGTATAGTGGCTTTCGTGTTTGACTCTGACTCTGGAAATCAGAGTTCAAATCCCCAGCCCTGAAGGAGACCAGAGTTCAAAACCACTGGGTGCCTTTGGGCAAGTGGCTCTCGCTGAGCCTCAGAGAAAGGCAAAAGCAACCCCTTCTGAACAAATCTTGCAAAGAAAATCCCACAATAGGTTTGCCTTAGGGTCACCATGAGTTGGACTTGAAGACACGCAACAACAAAAATTATTACTTTATTCATCTATGTTCCACCTTTCTCTCAATAATGGGACTTACGGTGGCTAACAACATACTTAAAAACAATCCAGATTAAAAACTATACAAAATTTATTTAACTAAAACATTAAACATCAAAAACAATTAATTTAATTAAAAGACTGTAAAACCATAAATCAGCACAACATATAATTAAAAGTCCATCCCATTCAGTTACCAAAAGCTTGGTGGCACAAGAATATTTGACAGGGTGACTTGGGAGGTCTCCCATTCATACAGTCACCATAAATCAAAATCAACTTGATGCTATTAACAATAAGAGATAAGAAGATAAGCTGAGGATAGCTGGCTTCTTACTGTGGTGGCACAACGTGAAGCCAGAGAAAAGTATACAAATTCAAACTCATTGATAAAAACCTTGGAGGCATCACATGATTTTGCTTACTCATGGTTATCCCCATAGCCACCTAGTGAAAGGGCTCTTGAAGGAGGGATGACCTTGGGATATGGCAAGTATAATACATTGAGAGCTAGCTACTCCTGCTATAAGCTGCTTGACATTTGGAGCATATTTGAGATAGGGCACAAGGGGATAGATGGGGTCCTAGGGGACAGACAGGGTCCTTTGCCAAGCAGAATTCAATTCACTCTAATCTTTACTGGAAAGAGTATATGTCACTACCTGCTTACTGATGTGTGCCTTCAGGTCATTTCAGAGTTACGGCAACTCTAAAGTGAACAAGATTTCCTTGGCAAGATTTGTTCAGAGAGTTTTTGCCTATGCCTTCATATGAGGCTAAGTGTGTCACTTGCCCAAGTTCACTCAGTGAGTTTCCATGGCCAAGTCAGGATTTGAATCCCAGTCTCCAGAGTTGTAGTCAACATTCAAACTACAACACCACACTGGCTCTCTCACTATCTGCTGCTTGATCCTAAATGTTTCTGGAATTGTATGCTTCCATTGAGGATTGATCTTACCATTTCACTCTTCAGTCATGGATGTAAATGGAGAAAGCTGGTGCTTTGAAATAAAATGGTGAAAAGTATGGTCAGATGTAAGAGTGAGAGACAGAAAACAAAAGTGAAATAAATGGAGGAGATAGGAGCAGACAACAGAAGGCAGAAAAAAGAGCTGGCAAGATAAATCATGAGATCAATAAACCTGACATTTCAACTACTTTCCTTGGTAATATCCATAACTAGATTACAGTGATGAGACTTTGAGAAACAGCAGGCATGGTTGTGAAGAGCTGAAGGGCTCTGAAGAGCTTAAACTAATCGCTCCTTTACCTATCACTTAGTGCAGATTGTTCTTGTTGCTCCTCATCCCCCAATTCCTTACAAAGCAGAAGTTCATAAAAGAACACCTAACGCCAGATGAATAGAGCTACCCAAAGAATTTTTTGTGCTTTTTTCCAAAATATACCACGTGAATGAACCAGGTATATTGATCAGACAGGATTCTCACACTTGTATAGTATTTCCATTAGTGAAGACACTCATTCCAGATCTATCTTGCATTCAATTTACTTTTCATTAGCAACAAACAGATATTGACAGCTTTAGACTTTTGTGCAAGCTAGTCAGGAGTCTCGGAATCAACACCCCATTGAAAGTAACAAATAGTGTTTGTGTGTCAATGTACATACAAATCTGTTTCCCATTTAAAACAATGGATAGCATCCATCTTGGGATGAACATCCATTTTAAATTATTCAGTGATAAAGCATAAGTATCTAAGGCAATCTGTGGAGCTTCTGTGGCAATCTAAGACAATGACATGGCACAAATTCCATTCAGCCTTGCCCTTTTCAGTGAATTTAAGGATAGTCCTGCAATTGTTAATGCATCAAGGTAGTCTGTTCCACAATGGCCAACTCCATTCAGGGGCTGCAAAGTGCCACATACACTCTAGCTAGATTATTCCCTGCAAATAAACTGTCACAGAACATTGGTGTTCAGACTTATACAGTTTGCACACACTCTATCCTTATAAATACGCAAATTAAAACCAATCTGATAAACACTGCACAGCAATCAAAGACCGGAACAGTGAAGACATGGTTTTGACTCTGGTAGACCAGCTTGGAAGATGCTCCTTCATGGTAGTTCTGCATTGAGGAGAGCTTTCACAGTAAAAGTGCTGGCCAGAAGCAACTCTGGCTATAGAAATTCCTCCTGGATGAAAGAAATTGTGGAAGATTACCCATTAGGGTCCAGAATTCCTATTATTTGTGTCTAGTCTTTAGTAAATGCATTATGAATGGGAAGAGCTGAAAGACTGACATCTTGTCCTTACTGTGAAACGCAGCTGTTTAGATCTGAGGATCTGATGGCCCTGTGCTGGCAACCTGCTTTTTAAAAGAAGAAACCTTTAATTGAACCTTTGAAGTTACAAAAATGAAGAATCCTTCTGACTAAAACAGAACAACAGAGCCTCCACTGCTATATTCTTTCTGCAATCAAAACACAAGTGTATTTATTATACAAGATCATGAAAAATGTATTACAAAATTGGGGGCTGGTGATTTAAAAGAGAATAATTAAGTGCATATACTTTGTGAATAAATTGAATTTCATTTTATTTGTAATACAAAATTGGATTTTAAGAAAGAAAATTACAGCAAGAACAAGTATGGATGTTATTTGATGCTGATATCACTATCTTCCTGGAAGCTTCTGGCTGGACACAAGTGAAGGGAGTTTTACTCTGTAACTGCTGGATTAAATGGAAGATGGAATCTTCTCAGGAACATTCTGAGGACTTTTGAAATGGATCTTGGAGGAAAACTTCTAAACTGGAAGAAGAACATGATAGGGGCTGTGATGAAAGAGTTCTGCGCTAAGGAGCTATGATGATATATAAGACAAGAAGGAGACACAGAAGCCAGCAACATGCAAGTAGAAGAGGATAAAAATCAGATAGAGAGACAAACTCAGTTTAAGTTAATGGAAGAAGTTGCTGCCTTGGGAGAGATTTATGACCACGAAGCTTCAATTTGTGAAAGGCAGATTATAGCCCAAGAAGGGAGAAGGGTGGGGTGGATTGCATTGATGAGAACGGATGTGATTCTTCATGCAACCTCAAATTCATGCGTGTGGTTTCAGCAAAAGGGGATGCATTGTATATTATACAATGTTTGTATCCCAAACACAAATCTCAGAGTTTGTTTGGTTTTTTTAATCTCTTTTCCCGCTCTGCTGCTGTTTAATCCTATCAGGACTTCTTTTAATATATTGAATATAGATATATCTGTGTTAACAATATAGATGTGATCTTGGGCATTACTTCTTTAACCTGAATCTGGTACCAGAGGCAGATACAACATGGAAAAAATGTTACGGGTCCCTTCACTACAAAAAAAGAACAGTTCAGCATATTTTGGAGAACTTGCTATTCAAAACTAAAAATATGCACAGCCTTGTAGAAGTAAAGAAAAATATCTTGAACTATCTAGAGATCATTTGAAGACTTCTTCCATATTATATACAAGGATGACTTTTTCTTTAAACATCCTCCACTTTTTTATAATTTCTATTTTGGTGGCAAAGCTTACAGATCTATTGTGGATAGGTTTTTTTTTTTTCCTTTTAAACATATGTGTGTAGTGGGGAGTAACCGAGAACACAGATTTATCTGCTCTCCTCTCTTCTCACTGTATTACTGTTAACACATACTCAGTAAGGAAGCTGTTTCCTTGCCTGTGGTAGACAAGTACACATGGCTACAGCAGGATCAGCTAAAGTAGAATTCCATCTTCCCCAGCTCAAGCTTTGTTTATTGCACTGTTTGCTGAGATTCACTGCTGCAACCCAGCCTTGAAATTCTTCCAGCTAATCAGTGGATGAGGAGAAAAAATGTGGGCTGAGAAGAAAGACTGTATAAAAAGGATCTTCATTGTCAGAGACTTTGTTAACTGAGGTTATGTATAAACATGTATACATATAATAGCTGGAGATCTGGGAAGATAGCAGCAGCTGTCTTCTCTTGACTGCAGAGCTACAGAACTGCACCTGAATGCTGTCCAGTTGTGTCTAGTCTTCCCTTGGGAACCCTGCTCCAGCCCTTTGAAAGTGCCTTGTATCATAGGGCAGAAGAGATCATACACAGCTGTATTGGCACAGCCTTACTCTCTGTCCACATAATGTATGATCACATTCTCATACATGAGACCAAACATTGTCCTTGCTACTTTTATGACATACAAGTTAGGTAGGAGCCTTAGCTTTTGATTTCCGTGGGTTCTAGAGCATGAATGACTTTGTAACAGCCAAATTCAAAATGATATTTGATTACAAATATGAAAAAGGATTTTCATTGAAATTGTTTTATATTTTTTAAAAGGCAAATCAAAAAAAGATATTGCATTATAGACAGTACTTCTAAACTCCTTGGGAAACTGGGCTTTTAAAGCAGTGTTAAAATAAAATGTAGGTATTTAGTTATCTCCTCAAATTTTGGAAGATCATCACAAATATAGCACATGCTCAATGGTTTGCAGCATCTTCTTCATTGGTAATACAGAAGCCTTGAGCCTGAAGTCCTCCAAGGAATCAGATATACACAGATAATGGATCTGGCAGCCAGTCTTCCTGTTGGCAGCACACTGACATTTTATAATCAGACAAGCTAAACACACTTCTATAATAAGAATAAACTGCCCCTCCAGGAATAAAACCAATTTTGTTTTATGCTATTCAAGGAAAGTATTATCGCAGACAATGTTAATTACATGAAGAGGAATGGTCTAATGAGATTTCCAGTATGGAAATCTGTAAGGCAGACTGTCAGGATGACCAGTCATCCCTGGTGTGGCTATATTTGTAGGAGTTCAGGCCATCTGTAGTATTTTTAAAAGAATGGGATTACTAGAAAGGGCTTAACCTTTATCACAATTCCTCCAGGTACTCAGACTAGTGGATGAACTATTTTGTCCTTGTCATTACCAGAACCAACCTATTTACACTGTTTCACTAATCCTCTATCAGCCTGAGACTTACTTTTCTGCCCTAGCAAGCTGTTCTACAAGTACAATAGAGTATTCATTAACATATCCATTAGGTCATGATTTCTACTGAATTCACAAGAAGAAGAAGAAGAAAAAGAACATAATTACTGAAATTCTAGCACACGACTGTTTTGTGTTTTGTATGGTTTAAAGAGTTCATAAGACTATCAAGACAGGTATAGTACCAAGGAGAACTCCTAGTGAGCACTTGTCCTAAAAAATGGTCAGTGCAGAAGCGCTGTCCCAGTATCATTCCTTCCAGACTCTGTCCTTCCCACTGGAAATTTTTAAAGGGATAGCTCCCTAGGTTGAAGTCATGTTCTTCAGCAGCTCTTCAGGAGTCCTGGCACAGATTCTGGCAAACTGACACCTGGGACAGTGGAACAGCTGAAGGCCCCTTCTGCCCTATGGCAGAAGGCAGTTATTATGGCTGGATCCATGATTCAAAATTGCCATGGGCATGGAAACTTGAGGCACAGAGATATCAGGTCTGACTAGCTCTGGAGCATTAGATGTGGTAGACTCAGAAGTTTCAGATGCATTTGGCTCAAGGACATCAGTCTTAGGCTAGCTCCACTTCGGCTGGTTCTGAGGTACCAGAAATGGCTGGTTCATTGGCATCCATGTCTGTGTCTAGACAACTGCTAGACTCATGTGACATGACAATGATGCTTCACAAGACTTGTCCCCTTCTGCTATTCAACAACCCATGTTTTAACTGTTAGTCTCTTGCCCATTTTCTCAAGCACTGTCTTGGATAGTCTGTCCTGGGTTATAGAACTGAGTCTGAGTGGCAAGGGGCAGCAATCTCCTCCAGAAATGAAGATGCCAGACGAATTGGCTCCATGCATTCTTGTCGCCTTGTGATAGTCTGTATGGAGTTTACCACAAGTCTGTATGGAGTTTACCCTGACAGACTTCCAACCTAATTCTATTATATCCACAAAAGTGACCCATGCTAAGTGACTCTGAGCTCCAGGGCAGCTTTAACTCTTGCCCCACAAAATAAGCTTCATCCTTATGGAACCACCCACAAAAGAGAACAAACATGCACATAATATGGTGACCAACCATTTTGTGAGGAACAATCCAGTTCACTTATGTTTGTGAATAAACAAGTTCCCCACTGTTCCAAATTTCCCCAACTGTCGTGGGGATAAATTAATATGGCAAGATCAGCATCAGAGAAAGGAAGGCCACTGCATATAGAGATACTGTGCATAAGATGCATCAGACTTCTCTGAACATAAATGGCTTTTTTTATAATTGGTGGCATCTCCATACAACCTCAAAAGTTAGAGCTCTAAGCTAAGCACATTAAGAAAGCAGAACTATTTCTCTTATAGGAACACTTATGTTTGTGGGTTTTATTCTACTATTTCTAGGAACATTTACTACATTTCCTACATTCATGGGCATGTGAAACATACCCCCCCACTCACACACCAGATGTTGTGACATCAGACAATTTGATCATATACACCTTCATTTTATATAGTGTTTTTTGAATTGATTCAAGGTTTAGGATTAAAGTAATACTCAGTAATTACATAGTACCTTCCTGAAGGCTCAGAGAACTTGAATGGGTTATCCTAGTACTCCTTACAATAATCTCGTAAAATAGAACATTATTCTTATTCCTGTATTATAGGTTATGGTGGATGGGTCAGAAAGTAAAAGAGATGTTTGCTCAGTGAATTCAAAATTGTACCAAAATTTAAACTGGGGTTGTCCCAATTCAGAACTAATTTTCCGCTATACTACACTGCACTAGCTAAGAAATATATATATATAAGTATGTTTAGAAACACTTTGAGTATGAAATCTATTCCCTAGACACATTCATATACTTGAAATTATCATTTTAAGGCTGATTAAATAAGGATTAGTGCCAATGTTTTACTTATTAGTCTGTGCTTTCAGCTGGAACTGATGATGTAGTATGTGTCAATAACTAGTTCACAGCCCTTACATTTTACAAAATAAAATCTCTGCAACAGAGTCCATCTGTTTTGAAATTTTGAGGCAACTCCCACGTATAAGAAAACCATCCATTATATAATGATACAAGCTTAAAGTGGCATGTATCACAGCTGTTTGATTACTGCTGGGAAGATGACTTGCATTCCCCCTTATAGCCTTCTATCAGGATCCAGCAGTGATGGATTGGATTTCCCTTGCTTTAGCAAGATGATAGATTACCTTAGCAGGATGGATAAGAATGGTAGAGTGTGGGCTGAAATTAATTAACATCACAAGTAAAAGATGCAGGAGTTGATCTACAGCATGAGCCAAGATTGATGAGGACTGCCAGCAAAGTACCTCTGAATCTGGAATGCAAATAAAGAATGCCTTAATGTGTGTGACCAGCACAATTACAACATCTATACCATCCTAATAAGAGTGGGTGGGTGGAATCCTGAATTAGGAGTGGGAATTCAGTATCTGATTTTCGAAAATGGTCAAGACACAGTATTATCAAAGGAAAGGTAAAATCCCTAGATTGCAAATACTAGCCTCAGAATAGTTTCAACATTATTTTTCATACTTCTTTTAATCCAATTCAATTCTGTATTCTCCCTTCCTAGATATACCTGAAAATGTAATTTCTCATTAATGTTAAGGCAGTCCTACTGTGAACCAATAGTGAAATTACAGAGCCAGATATCTGAGCTTCAGGCTCATATACTTCTTCCTTTTCCCTTCTGCAAGAAGGAAATGAGAAAATTTTGCTCATATTTTTTGGCTAGCCACAATTTATTCAAGACATCTGAACTAAACACTGTAGTTAAATTCCTGTAGTATAAGGACACAAACCAGGATAACTCAGTCAGTACAGGTTTACACATAACAAGTACCCACTATTCAGTAAATGAACGGGAAATCTTCTAAGGGAAGGTGAAATGTGTAAATTAAGAGGCTCATGTTCTTTATGTTAAATGACATGCCCCTGTTGGAGTGAATGAACCTCCTTCAGTGATGACCCAGAGCCTAAGAACATGCCACCCAAGTTGACTCTGAGTCCTCAGGGAAAAGGGCTACATGAGTCCCACTAAAGGAACAGGGAGTTCTCCCTGAAACAGAAGATGAAGCAGGACCACATTCCAGTCTGAGACAGCACAGAGGTTAAAAATAGAGACAAGGCTGGAAGTTAATTGAAGGAGTAGTTTATGAGCAAAATCCTCCTTATGAGCATGGTCTTCCTCACGAGGAGCACATTTGACAAAGTGCCTAAAAGTGTTACTAGGTTGGGCTCTGGACACTTAGCTATATAAACCTCAGTTCTGGAAATGGAAGTTTGCTGGAAACAATGGCTGGAATTCCACCATAAAAATAGTTCTACAAGAGTTTTAAAATGCTAAAACATGAAGTCCTTAGAGCAGCCAATTGTTCCCCGTGCACATCCAATATCTTCTCACCTTTTTGACCTTTTTAAAATAGGGGGACGTAGTCAACTCTTGGGCAAACAGGGGAGCTCAAAGCCTTGGCACCCATTCTGTGATCAGTTGCACAGTTGTGCGAAGTACTGTACTAAATTATTTGTCCCCTCAAGGGACAATAAACAATTTAATCATTTTTTCCCACTTACAGATGTCTTCAAAAAGTTTTTAAATTTTGGTTTTTGACTAACAGCTTCCATTGTTGATCTTTTAGTATTTTCTGTTTGAAAAGTGAGATTCAAGCAGCTTCTATTTTCCTATTTATGTTCTATATTTTATCTTATTTTCATTTTCAGTTATAAGGGGGAATATGGTTTACTTCAACGTTTAAACAAAATTTAATATGCTAACTGACTTTATGTGGGTACCCTGGGAAATGTTGTGGCGGTGGGAGGAGGAAGAATTAGAAGAAGAAGAAGAAGAAGAAGAAGAAGAAGAAGAAGAAGAAGAAGAAGAAGAGGAGGAGGAGGAGGAGGAGGAGGAGAAGATTTGATGTGTATTGGTTTTATTGATAGACTGGGGACATGAAGGAGTACCATTATTACTATGTATTGTAGATCACAAGGAGTAATTTTCCATTAAGGATATTGATAATATGATAATTAGTGGTGGACGTACAGGAAATGATGTTTAGTTGTATGATTTTAGGGTATATAGTCAGACTATTTAACCTTTTCTCTTTTCTTACAATGGAGAGGTATTATTCCATCTTATCTTTTGAGATCGTAGTAAGGCTGTTGTTATCCCACCACAGGGGAAAGTTCTCTCTCTTTTTTGTTTTGTTTCTCAGGTTATGTATGTGTTTTGATAATTGGTAGGCATGTAGTTATGTAATATTGTTAGACTCATACATAGTATTATAGCAACTGTAGTAGTAGTAATTTCTTTATTTTATATATATCATATCGTTGTTTAATTTGTGATCCTTGTTGTGTTTGATTCCTTTTGTAAATGTTGTTATTATGCTGTGTTATGGATAAGTATATGTTTGTATGTTAATAAAATATTTTTGGGGAAAAAAAGAAAAAATCAAAAAGTTTTTGAAGACGTCTCAAAGAGGAGAGGAAGTCTCTGGCATACTATCAGGAAGGTGGAAGGGAGATGAGAAAAAATCATTCTATAGCCTTTCCCAGTCTTCTTTCCCCACTCTCCATTTCCTGAATGACACTGAATGAAAAGAGGGCAGGCAGGAAATCAAGGAGGCTATATAGTTTCCTCAATTCTCCCTTGGTTCCCTCTGCTACCCTTCACGTGGCATCATGATGGTAGAGAGAGCTTAACAAAGATATGTGAGTCTATACTGACTCACTTCTCCCCGTCTCATCCATGTCACAATAGGAGGGTGAGCTTGGTAAGGATCAGAGGGGCTATAGCCTTCCATGGTCCACTCTTGCCTCCTGCCTGTCTCCTCTATGACTTTAGGAAAATCAGAAAGCTAGAGAAGGTCTGAAGACACTATAGCCTTCCACAATCCTCTTTTGGCTGCCATCTGCCAATCCGTCATGTGATGTCTTGGGGGAAGCCAGGTGAAAATCAGGGAGACTTCACCAACTATGCTCTGATAACTGAGTTACAGTGATGTCATTGTCATGTGCTGGCTATCAGCACATGACACACTCTGTGATTATACTTTTCACTGGAAAGGCTTGAGGTGGTGTGAGGTACAAGAAATAAATCAGCTTGGGGTGGCAGGAGTAGTCCTCAAGAGTATAGTGGGTCTTGCCCATTGAATTCCTTGGGCACCCTGGCTCTAGAGCCTTTTTATTCTTATTGTGCTTTGACCTTGGAATGGTGCTTTGAATGAACCCATCTGGAATATCTCTGGTTTACATCTAGGTGACCCAAATCCTGCCCTTATGATATGACTAGCTAGGCCTTGCTTGGACCAGGACATTAAAATACACTTCGATATTATACAAATTCTTTGGTATTTTTAATTCCCCCCCTCTTAATTAATTTGAAACCAGTTGGAAATTCAATACTGAGCCTGGTTAATCTATTCTAACATAGCAAACAGATTGTCTACATCACACAGGATGAGGTTCCAAATGAATCTGTCTAATACTGAAAATGATCTGGTATGCACAATATGCAAAGCTAAAATACAAACTTATGTAAAAGTTGCATCAAGTCACAGTGGTGTCACTAGGGGTGTATGGACTGCTTTGTGTAACACCATCAAAGGGGGATGACACCAGAATGAATGTCTGCCCCTTCTTTCTTTCCCTCCCCACAGGAGCCCATATAGCTTCATGTAGGGTAACTGCCCCCTTTCTTATGACTGGATGAGATCCCCAGTATCTTCGCCAGTGCCTAAAATTTTATACACAGTTACCCTGGATGAAGTCTCTTTCAATGGAAGGAGATTTATTTCTAAGTAAGCAAGCAAATAATTGTACTTTTAAAATTAGTTTCATTTCTCCAACAGAAAGTTGGAGATTATTTTCAGAATGATAATTGGCTGTATTGATACATGGTTTCAGAACTTTCAGTTCTCAGCAAGTGTTCATCACTGACTTAACTAAGTAGTATTATTAATTTACCACACTTAATTGGATTTATGTGTATGGTGCACCATATCATAAAATAGAATATTTTGAAATTTGGAGACCACCTACCCCAGCCCCTTTTAATAGTGTATTGCTCTTGTTGCTGTTGAACACTAATAAAATCACAGTCTTTATGTTTTAAAACACAAGTGGAAAACATAAAATGCTATACAAGCTCAGATTACCACTTTGCCTAGCATCCATTCTAAAGCAGACATTTGAATTAAATGAGGAAATAAAAACAAGCAAATGCAACAAATAAATTGCTCAAGTCCCAAAGGAAAATTACAGCAGATATATATAGGTTTATAGACAGATATATCTGACCAATGTTGTGCAACTTCCATTTAAGGCCCAAGGAAAATGACTTGCTGGGTGGAATGTGCTTAGAAATTAAGCTATAAACAATTGTAGCTTTCATGTATTGAGTTTTAGTTAAATCTTTATTATAAATTAAAGTTAAAAGCTACGAAGCTTAGGAGGAAATCATCAAAGTTAACTAGGGGCTATTTGCATGTGGAAGCAGTATCTATATGTGTATGCTTCACTGAATAAGGTGCTATACACAAAACATGTGTTGTACACATACTGTAATCCTCTTTGCCAGTGCAACAGCTAAACTTAGGCCAATGAAACAGTTTAAAAAAATAAAAATAAAAAATAAAGACTGCATGGGCAATTGTGGCATTCCAGATGATTTTGACTTGCAGCTCTCACCTGGCTTAACCAGAACAGTCCAGTAGACCAGGTTATGAGAGTTTCAGTCTAAGAACATCTGAAAGGCCACAGGTGCCCCCCCCCCTGACCTAAACTTTCAGTGACTCACTTTTCAGAAGAGGCTATAGTACATTGGTTAGAATTTCAAAGGCAATCTGTTTCTGGAAAGACAAAACCTCTTCTAGTAACAAACTGACTGACCAGCAAATAACAGGAAAATAGAGCTCAGAATAACTAGCTTAAATTAGTTATGCTAATTAGTAATTCATTATCCTCCTCCTCCAACAAAACTTAGCAAATTAATTTGTTGCTTAATAGCACTTACTGCCAGAGCTCCTAAGTAACTAGATAATTTAAGCAGTGTGGTGCTAATTTAGTTAGTCTCTTCCCACAACGAGAATTAACTAACAGAAGTCATTATTACTGTATAATTAAGAAATGTTTTGCTTCATTATTTGTTTTAGGGGTGGTCTCAAGAAGATCACATATTTCAGTGCTGGCTTGTGTCTAAATGAAGAATTAAGAGAGGGGAGTTTTGTCTGTTTTTTGTTTTTTTTTCCCTAATAGAAAGAGTATCTAGAGGTGGAAACAGAGACTCTCAAGTAGGGTGTGTGAGACAGACTGATGAATCACCAGGATTGTAAGACACTGCTGATGCCAATGATTGAACTTTGCAGCCCCTGGATCTTCAATCCAAAACATGGTCTGTAGCATTGATTTTTTTTATTATTGCACTTCTTGCTTAAGGAAATGGAAAGTTAGACAATGTAGTTATTTAGCAGCAGAAAAATGTTCAGCATATGTTCAGAGACATTAAAAATATTTCTGAATAAAAATTCTTCACCCTTGATTCACTGACTGACTTTTGTATCCTTACATTCTTGTGCTTCAGTGTCCTCTAATGGAATTAAGATGTTTCTTACTTGGCATTTGCAGCCTATGCAAAAAAACCCATGGAGTTTGAAAACCGAATAAATAGTGTACAAATGTGTGGGAGTAAGTACTGGCAAAAATAAGATATGTAAATATGGGAGCCCTGGTGGCGCAGTGGTTAAATGCCAGTACTGCAGCCACAAGATTTGTGAGTTCGATTCTGCCAGGCTCCAGCCTTCCATCCTGCCAGCCTTCCATCCTTCCACAGGATGGTAAAATGAATACCCAGCTTGTTGGGGGCAGTTAGATAACACACATTGTAAACCACTTAGAGAGCACTTAGCTGATGAGCGGTATAGAAATACATATGCTATTGCTGTTGCTAAATCTGTGTGAAATCTCAACTGAAAATATGGTAGATTTCATGCTTTAGCACAGCCTTCTCAAGTAGGCACTTTCCACATGTGCTTCCCCACAAAACCACATAAGTCCTCTATCAGTCAGTTTATGGCATTTGCATGCCAACATGCCTAGAAGTGTCAGGTTGTAGAAGGGTTTTAGTAACTACAAAAAGTGGAGTTTTGTAAGAGTCAGCAGCAAAATGTGTGACTATGAGGGAATGATGAACAAGAATAGATACTGAAAAGTACATATCAGCAGAATAAGAAGAAAAAGGAGACTGGGCTCCACATGTTTATAGATGATTCACATTTACTCTTTTTTCAAAAAAAGCCCTGTTTTATAGGTGGAAATCATTCCATTTTATAACTACCATAGTTTTTTTTTAAATAAAATTTAATTGAATTAACAGCTAAAGAAACAAATTAAATTTCAATGTTCTCAGTGTTATCAGCAATGTATTAATTTTCCCCTTCCCAACAATCAACATCAATGAATCAGTTTTTGAACTAATATTCCAAACTTTCCATGAAAACAAACTTTATTTCATAAGATTAACAAACTATGGACTATTCAAAACAAGGTGGACAACCAAGTAAAGACTTAAGTAAGTCTTAGGACATAAGAATTTTTTATAATTCTTCACTCCCAGCACTTTAATGATTATTAGTTGTGTAATCTTTGCACATTTCTCCTGCTGTTGGTTTATCATATTCTCATCACATGCCTTAGCTCTGATTATCTCTCTCTTGAATGAATTAATTTAAGAGGGAAAAGTTTTGGACAGAGAAACTAATGTTCCAAAATAAGAGGGAAAAACCTCAAAATGTTACTGAAAAATTAATTTTTATATAAAAAATAGCCCTTATGGAAAAATGCACAACACAGTCAGAACCTTCTTTAGGGATATAGGGTTCAGGTCTTCCTGTCAAGTCAACTCCTCTCCCAGAAAGTTATCACTTAAAAATTCCCAGTTCACAAAAATGATAAAGATATTGAAACAAGCAAACAAAAAAGAATACTTCAGTATTTAATCCATTCCTCAAAAGTCAGCGCCCCCCCCCAAAAAAAAGGCAATTTAAAAACCAAATGAAAAATGCTATTCAGCTGACCCCTTCCCAGTACTCAAAGCCTGAATCAGTTTAGTTTAGGGAAGGGCCTCAAAGTTTAGAGAGTGGCCCTAAACTGCAAACCCCAGGATTCCATAGGATGTTGTAAGTGGAATAATAACACTCTAACAGTCTAGTGCAGAGGTTACAGAACTGGAATATCATATGAAGATCATGTAAGACACAGCTGCCCCACTTTAGTAAAATTACAATGGGCAAGATACACGTGCTTGAATCTAGAATATGCCATGCATTCCAGAAAGTAGGGCAATCTGCTCATAACTCATTTCAGTAGGATTTCTCTTAACATGTCTAAGTCCGTGTACAACATAAAAATGTAGCGCTGAAGCCAGCATTACCATTTATTCAGATTTTTTGTATATTCAATTTCTATGTATCAGAATTTAGTCCAATAAGCATATATGCCCATGTGTGTATCTCCAGTGATGTGTTGTGAACTTCCATTGCACACTGAATGGCATGCACATTTCTAGAATTAGGACGTAGAACAGTCAGGCACAGGAGAGAGATTAAAGAGAAGCTTCATGTTCAGTTTAGTGTAGGTTTTAAAAAATCCATTCACATTCTGCTGACATTAAATGTTTAGCACACGTGTGGTACAGATTCAGAACTGGCACATTATTTTATTGTTTATAGATAAGCAAATCTTCTTTTATTAGTCATTGGATTATCTGTAATAAAACATTACACTATTAAATTTATCAAACAGTAAAATCCACATTTGACTGACACTACCACTTCATTGTATTGCATAGCTTTCTACTGTCAAAAAATAAATTGCTAAATGACTTCCAGAATTTTTATACTGTCACCTGACAAAGTCACCTCATGCATGGAATGTCCCCAGTTGGTGAGAAAACATCCAATTGTTAGGAAAGCACTCCACCAGGGGTGGTGGCAGCAAAAAGCATTTCCTCATCCATTTGGAAAGGGAAGATCAGATTTAGGAAGGGTCCAAATGGTAAGCATAATTCTTTGTTCAGTGCGTTAATGATCACAGTCTCTTCACCTCTCATCTTAGACATCTAAAGCGCATCTGTGCTTTTTGTTCCCTGAACAAGAATTCCAAGGTCCTTGAAAACTTGTATGCTCAAGTGTTATCATATGCAATGATATAATAATATCATGTCCCTTATTTAAAATGGTGAACAACTCAAATGACTGCCAGAGAAAGCCTGAGGATCTGTGAAATGTATGAGGCTACGGGAGGATATGACTACACATCAGTGTAGTGTTTAGCACATTGCATAATCAAGGCTTACTTTTTGGATTTTTTTTTCAAATATTCAAATATTTTCAAATATTCAAACCCATAGTGGGTTTAATCTGTGCATGCCAAACATGAGGATGTGGAAAATCAACTCTTTGGAACATTTATTCAAATGAAGTTGGAATGGCTTCCTTAGACCAAAGACACAGGAGTTTTCTTTAAAACAAAAAATCTCACCTGTAATCTTGTCCTTTTTTCTATCAGATTGCATTTTTTCCCTTTCCTTCATGGAAATATGTACTAATGTACACATTTTTGCATGCATTTTTCCCATTATCCAAAATGTAGTTCTGTAAATATTTCACGTGCACATTTTTTTGGTGTTCACTTTTTTAAAAAAAGTATGCATGGTTTAGTGCACATTATGTTTTTCCAAAATGCATCATAAGCTTTGCAATATGCACTTTTTCCTACAGTAAATATTAGAAGTGGATACTTTCATCAGTGAAACTCTACTCCATCCCTAGGTACCTGAATGTCATTTAATTTAATGTTAAACCATCATAGGGTGGTCATCTGAGCCAAGCTTGGATGCCCCAGAAAAAGAGACCTTAAGAAAGCAATTGTAAACAAGTTTACACTGAAAGAAATTCCATTGACTTCAGTGCGGAGTTGTTTTCTACAAAGTATTCAGAAGATTTTGGCTCGAATCAAGAAGATCTCTCTCTCTTTTCCTCCAAAATTTGGGAAGTTCCCAAAGGAACTTCACTATGCTATAGGGTATGTGTGTTCTCCATAATGCCCTTCAGACTAGTAGGCCTGCACCTAACTGTAAGAAAAAATACTGTTACCACTCAACAGATCTTGGCATTAAAGACGGTACCTCTTTTCAACTCTTTGCCTTTCTCACTTAAGCAACATAATATTCTGATCCTTGGAGAAGCAGAAGAAGTTCACATTGTTGTCATTATATCCCTTCAAGTTGACTTGACTTATGTCAGATTCATCACAGGGTGCTTGAAGGCTTCTTGGTTAGTTGTGTTTTTGCAAGATTTAATCAGAGGTTTGCCATTGCCTTCCTATCAGGCTGGGAAATTGTGACTTATCAAATATCATCCAGTGGGTGTTTGTGTGATAGCAGTGATTTGAACACTAGTATTCTAGAATTTTAGTCAGGCACTCAAACCACTGTACCACACTGACTCTCAAAAGTTTACTGAAGACATCTAATCGCTTGAGAAGCTTTTGCTATTGATGAAATAATAGAAGAAGCTATTCCCAGAAATCAGTGGCAGGGTCATACATGGCTCTGCTGCTGTTCCTTTGCTGTAGGTACTCCTCTCTGTCCCTAGCTGAATGTTGTTAGTAGGGCTACCTTGGCCAAGTGCACATGCAGCACTGGTGGGAGGGAGATCCAAGGGCTCTGGAATTACACCAAGATCATCAGGTTGAATTACAATTTCTCCAAGATCTTCAGCAGGAAAAGATGTCATTTTTTTTCCTCCAGGAATCATTGAAACTATTCCCAAAAAGAGAAAGAAAGCTAGGAAGCAACATAATGTCACTGCATCTTGATGAAAAGTAAACATTTTCCTACTGGGAACCAGGACAACCGCAATGATATGCCATACAATTAAGGCAGGCAACATACTTCAGCTTGGTTGTATCACCTACGCAATTACTGCTTGCAGAAATCAATCAAAGATATCTCTGTAGAAGTACCTCTATACCACCCACTTCCAGTTCATCAAATGGTATGAGTTCTCTGAAAGATCTAATATGAGTCTATCACCCCTGTAAGACTCTGAGGAGTGACAGCTTTCTGAAGAAAACATAAAAGCTCTCAAAATCACTTTTTAAGGTACCTTCAGGGTGAATATTTCTCCACTTTGTTGTCTCAGGCAGTACAGGTAATAGAACTATGTCAGGAATGTCCATAGTTTGACCACGAAACAAACACCTCCATTTTACAGACCTTTCCTTGAGCTATTTGTTTATATATTCTCAACTAAGGAAATACATTTTAGGTTAACATATAATAAAACAAATCAAATCTAGAAATCTACATACAAATTAAAAAAAAACAGCACATGAACTCAGTCAATTAAAACATAGAGACTGCAATGCAACAGATATCAACTGCATGAATTAAGCGAATTAAATAGACTACTTCAGCACAACGCAGTACGAAAATTACACTGTTTGCATGCCAAACTTTGTAGTCTATGCCTATGTTTTATACAGCAACATAACTTCAAAGAAGAATGGCAGACTAGCTTTAATGAACTGCAATCATTTCATATATGCTTCTTTTCAAGGATGACACTGCTGGAAATAATTTGCTGATTGTTGTAAAAACTATCTAGTTGCCTTGAATCTTATTTAGCCTTTAAAAAAGCAGGAAAGAATTATCTGGTGCCTTACAAATCAAGACAGGCATTAGAATTATGAAACTTAGAAAATAATTTTCTCTGTCAGTGTGAATAAAGTACCTAGGTTTTGACAATATATTTAGTCCAATAAAGAGTGATTCTTTATTCATGAATAAATTGGCTGAACTGTTCAAGCAAAACCCATGAAGTACATACTTCAAACTATTCCCTTTTTATTTTAATGCCAAGTTACTACTTTGTGCTTAGCATTTACAAATTGAGATAGCAGGTTATGGACCCATGTAAGTAATTTTAAGTTGTTTAAATAGTTTTGACTGCTAATGCCCATTTTACTGCTTCTAGTACCGCTTAATCAAAATTATTCTTGCTTCACATTCTCCTCTCTGTTTGTATTGAAAACTGTGGTCATTAAGCTTTCACTAAGCAAGTAAAACATGTTCTAGCCATAAGATCTAACTCAGGTATGTATATATGTATGTGTATGTGTCATGTATGGTAAGGATACATCATAGAAACATTTTGTGACGACAGCTGAGATGGCTTTTTTAATGGCTGCTCCCAGGCTGCAGAATTTTCTCCTTGGAAGGCTAGGCTGGCCCTATCTCTCCTCTCCTTCCCACTGAAAGGCCAAGACCTCCAAGAGGTCTTTCTCCTCTTCCTCATCTTTAATTTAGGCAAGCCTTTGGTTATTAACTGGTTATTGAAGAAGGTTTTTAAAAAAAAGAGAAAGAGAGAGAGAGAGAGAGGACGCCTCACTGTTAAATTAGTGTTTTTCAAAGTTTAGTTCATTTAATTTTGTTTTTTAAAAATTCTCATAAAAATCATTTTTTAAAGTTCTATTTTGATTTAATCTATGTTGTGAGCCACCTTGGAATCCACGTCAGTAGAAAGTCAGGCATTAATAAAACACATTTTTTTAAAAAAAAGAAATCTCATGAAATCTGGTAGCCAGATAACCTTAATCAAAGATCTTTTGATGTTCACTTCTACCAGTTTGAGGAAAGAACTTTGCAGATATGTCACTGACAGTTGTCACCAGCACAGAGACATGACTATCTTAAGTGTCAGTGATTCTATGACCATATGACTAAATCTGGACTGGACCCTCTGTTTATTTTATTTTTCCTTCAGAGGGCCCCAGGAAGAAGCCAAGTCAATCCTTATTGGTTACTTCAGACACCACTGTTCCTCAATAGAACTAGACTGGGTGGTCATGCATTTGCTGTATGGAGATATCAACAGAAGCTGTCTGAAAGGGGATTGCAGACATTTGAACAGAAAAGGTATTAATCCAACATAGTGACTCAACATAGTGATACATTCATCCAAGATAACTGTTATCACAAAGTACTGTATTTGAGTATATACTGGGGCAAAGAACAAGTTTTAAACTGAGCTATAATTCCTTCATCCTGGACAAAATGTGGACAAAGTGATTTTTAATTCATTATTAGCACACACTCCTCTGTTCAAATGCTATAATTCCTATGTTAATCTTAAAGATGCCACAGTATTTGTTGTTTTTGAGGCAAGTAACTAACAAGTCCTCCCCTTTGGAAATAATTTTCTGCTTAAGTTGTCATGAGATGTAGAATAGGTAGGGAACATGGGATGGTTGGTCAAAAATCAAAGCAAAGACTCCACAATATTCACAAATATTCTTCTGATCGTAGTTTAATTGGATGAAGGCAATGCTCTTGTAGAGCAGCAACATTTAACACAAGGGAAAAAGGAGCTTGAATGTAATCAATAGTTAAGGATTTCCCTTCAAATATGCCTTTGAACTTGTACCTTCAAGCCTATACCTAGAATCAATGAAGGAAGAAAGTGCCAAAAGGCAGGTGTGTGGGAGAGGAACAGAGAGCAAATTTAATGAAGCAGTAGCAAACCTATGCTATAATGGTAAACAAATTACATAATGAGCTGTCTTTCACTGGTTTGGAACTATGATACCAATTAGGGATGCTGCAAGTAATCAAACAGAGGTGCTTCTTGTAACTGAATACTTCTGTGTGACTACTCATAACAGGTGCAGCTTCAGGCACCACACTATAGGCTAATTTTGACTAAGCTGCAAGTAGGGTTTGCTCAACTTGCACCCTGGATACTTGATGTAACAATGCTACCTGTCCCTTTCTATACCACCCATTAAGTTCTGGACACAGAAGAGTAACTGGTGGCAGTGGAATTATTTGTCTGAATTTCCAAGGAACAACCATTCCCAAGAAGAAAGGAGCCTAAATCTCAGAACATCTGGAGGAAATGAGACACTACTTGAGTCAGTTTCTGCAAAACAGTTTCACAAATAATGCCAACACTTTTATATTCCCATCAGAGCATGCCATGACTTTGCAGTCTCAGGGTCTCAGCATGAAGGTGTGATGCACTAAAGTGACTCCATTGCTTCAATTGCTGCCATTTCCAACATTCCTTGCCTCTAGTAACTGTGGTGAATTCTTGAGGGGGAAACATAGAAGAGAGAGTGAGTTGGACTGGGTGCAGTGGTCACTCATGAGTGGTTTGCATGTACTTTCTTGGAAACTGTGCAAAAGATCAGATTTCTTTAGAACAAACAAAATAGTTCTTTGTGTATCCTTGTACCAATGTGCTCATTTTTAATGTTTTAAATAATTTTTCAAGATCTAGGATAAATGTAAATTTAAATCTTATTGCCTAAACCCAACTGCTATTCCCAGCTAAATTAAAACCAGTGAATCAATTGCTGAATGATAACTCAATACTTAGAGAAATCCTAGTGATTCTATGTCTCCACTGTAGTTCAGATTAGGAACTGAATTTGGGTATATATTTTCAGTTCCATGTTACATATATCAAATATTGCATTCTGACCTTTTACAGTAACGACAAATACAAAATTCAATTTGTGGGCATTTGAAAGCTGTTAGAAAAAAACGTGTTTGCATTTCAATATGGCACAGTTGAATCTGAATTCAGGTTGTGTCAGGTCACTAGTTAATAATGGTCCTGAAATGACTTCCCATTCATTTCAGACAAAGTAAACAAAAATATTTGGCTAAATTATTAATTCTTCATTGTATTGCAAGTGGAAAAATGAGGACTATCTCCCAGTACTATCATCCTGCAGTAAGACTTCTAAATATTTAATACACTATAGAGATTTCCTGTGATTTTTCTGTGCTGACTGCTTTGACGTACAAGTATTGCGAGCTACAGGCCAAACCTCTTTCACTTAAGATAAATATCTTAAAGTGAAACAATATTTCTGAGGTGATCGTCTTAGTATCTCAAGCCTATTTTTTAAAAAACACATTCTGTGAAATCATTGACACCTTGTTAAATGAAGAGAATAGGTGTTTCAAACTAGCTGTCAACAAACATGAATTTCCATCCCCTGTGGTACAGCTAGACAGCACATTTATTTTAATAACACTGCACAGGTGTTCTGAATGAAACTGAATGTAACCAAAAATAATTTAACAAATTGTTAACAAATTTGAGATACAAATACCTGTAATTTTATCTATTTATTTAAACTTAGAAAACATGATAAAGCAGTTTTGAAAAGCCATGGTTAAACTGCTGTTGCTCTATATGCATGAGGTTTGTCTACAGCAGTGGTGTGCAACCTTTGGTCTTCCACATGTTTGAAATTTCAACTCCCAGAAACCCTAGCTACTTGGTTAACAGTCAGGCATTCTGGGAGCTTAAGTCCAAAACACCTGGAGGAACAAAGTTTGCATACCACTGGTCTAGAGCATCTCTTTGTAGTTATAGACTTAGATCTAGGCCCTTTCCACATGACGCACCCAACCCCCCCATGGGGACAGGAAAAGGATGGGGTCAAGACAATGCTTATGCTCAACATCATCCTGGACCTATCCTCCTTCTGTCCCCATGGAGTGCGACCACGCCACAAATCATTGACAGGTTTTCCCCATCAAGGACCGGCGATCACACCACCTTTCTGCTGCAT
This sequence comes from Ctenosaura bakeri, assembly GCA_948474755.1. NCBI lineage: Eukaryota > Metazoa > Chordata > Lepidosauria > Squamata > Iguanidae > Ctenosaura > Ctenosaura bakeri. The sequence goes on along the minus strand of CAOLHI010003650.1, from coordinate 117,641 downwards.
GCCTGCACTTACTTTCACTTCAGAGATCCTGGAAGCACAATGCTGTGCTTCCTGTCCCAGTACAGCCTGGGACAGTGCGCAGCTGTACTGCGGCAGGAAGAAGTGGGGCAATCACGCTTCCTGGTTCCTGCAGGCAGTGCAGAGGGAAGCACTCCACTGCACTCCTCTCCCAGAAGCGCCACTGCCGTCATTGTCACTGGATGCTGCTGGGACAGAGGTAATTTGTGGAAAAGGTCCTAATCTCATTGTGGCACTGTCTATATGTCATAATTATGTAAAATTCACAAAATGATGCTACAGTAGTGTATCCCTCTTCATGGAAAAACCCTTAATGGTCTAAATCCATTTCTAGTCCCAAACAGAGCAGGCCCATTGTCCCAACTGCAGCATAGAACACCAATGCTTATATAAATCTGGAGAATTTAATGGGACTACCCTAGATGGACCAGCACTTGGACTTCAACCAACATGTTCTTAGCAAAACAGGACTTCATGAGCAGAACACATACTGGAAGAGCAACAATGGTATGGCCATGTCACCATCCCTAGCGTAAACACCTCATTTTTATGAACTCTTATTCTTCTCAAAAAATTACAGAATTAATTGCTACTGCCACCACTATCCTATGAGCTTAGGGCACCACCACCAGGGCAGCTGGAACCAACAGATGATGAGATATAGCCCCTCAGCCCTTAGTCTCAATGAGTAGAAAAGAGAGCAGAACAAAGACATTCACTGAGGCTTCTTGCCAAGTAAAAGAGAAGTTATCTTACTCAAGGGAAGCTGGCTGCAGCCAATTTAATAAGCAGCTCAGACCCATAGTCTCTGTTGGAAACAACCATCTGTTCTTACTCCTATGATCCTGCTTCAGAGACTTGAAACCTGATCTGTTGACTGTTATTGAACAGGAGTCCTCCAGCACCACCTTCTGAATTCACCCCTCCAAAAAAGACTGAAACCACTACATCTCAGTGTCTCCAAGCCACATTCCAGAGAGTCATCCCTAAAGGATTCCTTGGTTGATGGTACTGAAAGCCACTGAGGTCTGGAAGAACTAGTAAGGATACATTTCCCCTCTCCAGTTCCCTGGACAGAATGTCCACCAAGGCAACCAAAGCTGTCTCTGTCCCATAACAAGGTCTGAGGTGAAATGGAAATGGATCTGTCTCATCCAGAAAGCCCTGGAGCTGGGAAGCCATCACATGCTTCAGAATCTGCAAAAATGGAATGTTAGAGACTAGCAGATAATTATTCAGAAACGTAGTATTCAGGAAGGCCACCACAGCCTCCTTTAGGCAGAATGGAAACTTCTCTTTCTGCAATGAGGTATTCACCACACTTGTTACCTACTTGGCTAGTCTCCCTGCAGGTGCTTTCAGAAGCCAGAACAGGTTAGGATCCAGTATACATGTGGTGGCTCTCATCTCTCCAAGGATCCTATCCGTATCCTGATGCTGCACAAATTGCAACTTATCCAATAATGCAAGAGAAAGAGACACCAAGATTATATCCAATGGATCTGTCTCAATTACAGCATCCAAGTTAGAGTGGATCCAAGCTATTTGTCTGCTGAGTGTCTTTCAAATGTGTCACAGCAAGCTGCTGAGTGCTTTCTTATTGTGGGCCAGGGAATAAAAGGCCCCTGACCATTCAAGAAAGCTCCACTGGATAACATTTTGCAAAACACAATGGTGGCACAGAAGTATAATTTCTTTGTGGGCACCATCACCACAACATAGGCTTTCCAATGAGTTCTAGTCCATGTTTGGTCAGACTAACTCTGAGTATCCCACTATCAACACTCTAGTCTCTTCTGCACTTGTTTCATCATGGCCATATCCTAAATTTCTTGTTGTTTGCTTTATGAAGATATTCAGTGAAGAATTACATCCCTACAAGACACAAGTCAACCAGCTGGATAGGTAAACCACCCAAAAAGCATCCTCCCCAGCCACCTTCATGGTCCTCTTCCTATTGCATGACAGAGAAAATAATATGCAGCTTGTGTCTTGCCACATATGTTGGGCCAATGACCAAGGCTGTCATGGAAACTATGTCATTCTGAACCTTCCTGGAATCAGGGGTGTCAGTATATATGTTGACAAACATCCTGCAACTTCACACCATTAAATCTGAGATCACCTCATGTATGGTGATTGAATGGTAGTACGACATCACAATCACTAATATGTCAAAAATAATCATCAAATGATTGAAATTTATGATTGGTAACAAACACTAACAAAGACTGGATAATGATATAGAATCCCTGCAGTGACACACTCTCATATGTCAGCACTTGCATTTATACAAGAGGGCTCTGGTAAGAAAGACTAACTCCTCTTGCCCTCTTCAGGTCTGGATTTTATCCCAGCCTTCATCCATAATTTAAGTAATAAATGTTGTGTTTGGATTGATCTGGTATTCAACACTAGCACCCACAGACCAGAAGGTAAGTAAGGCAACCAGCAACCCCTTTGTTCCGAGGAAGAAACAATAATAAATTTATAGCATCTCTACAAGACTGCAACCAAGTGTTCTTTGCTGAAAAGGAGCTTCTAAAAAATACAATTTATTGTACTTTAGGAAGACTGCCAGCCCAGATGTTTGTTTGTTTGTTTATTACTAGAAAAAATGTTCCTTGTACCCTTTAGAGTTCTGGTGTGTGCGTGTGTGTGTACGTACAATTTCATTATGTATGCTTTAGACACCAGAGGTCCTTTTCTTCCCCAAAACTAACATCATTTTTTTTTCTTTTTTTGGCAGTTGGGGAAATAGCATTCTGGGGCCTAAAACAACAAGGTTGGCTAAAAGATTTGTGAAATTCCTTCCTGCACCTTATCGGAAATAACCAGGGGGGAAAAAAATCAGTAAGATGAGGGAAAACAGGGTTAGTGGGTGATCATACTTGGCCCACCTGTTTTTAGTCATGCCATATGATTCTTTGTAGCAAAGGTTCATTGTGATATTTGTTTTAAAAATATCCACTAAAAGCTTCCTATGAATGAAATACTTGACACACACATGTAAAAGTCAACTTAAATATCACATGCAGCATTTATTATAAAAACAAATTTGATAATTGTTTTTTTAAAGAAGGTTACATACAATTTGGTCATGACTTGCATGTTTAGAATTATTAAGAGCACAGTTGAAACCACCACCTGCTTCCAGATTTCTTACTTATTGGGAAATAAATGTGAAACATTATGAGTTGGGGATTCTAAATACATTGCTGATTCATACACAAATCTCCACTTGTACAAAAAAAAAAAAAAATTCATGCAACTTGAATAAGGACATATCATGTATCATGGGGGTTTGTGAGGGTTTTTGAACTGTCAACACTAAATTTACCTTCCTGTGCTTTGATGTGTTCAGAGTTTGTATTCAGTGCCTTCTGGGATAAAAAAAAAAGCACACTAGCAAACAAAATGCTTAATCAAAGCAGTCATCTCCTGTTAACATCTCACAATACCAGTGGGTCAGCTGTACTTGATATCAGCCACCTAGGGAGCACCTTCTGCTCAAACCTCAGGTAATTGATTCAATTTATTTCCTGTTCTAATTTTTAGACTTAATTTTTGGACATGTTTTCCAGTGTAATGTTCACACACATAGGCATAGAGCTGTTGTTGTTTTTTAAAAGTTAATTTCAAGCGGTACATGGACTCATCCTTAATTTAATATTAGCTGGGTATGGGAAATATTAGTTTATTTGTATTATACACAGATCAATGAATGTGTGGTTTTTACAATCCATGAGACCAAAGTGAATGGGAAAGATTATTCTTTTACAATTTGTTATACAAAGATTTTTGATGGTGTCATTTTTGGTATAGTTTTTGCTCTAGAATATAAATTGTTTGTGCTATTTTAGGATAACAATTTAATAAGTCAAAACAGTTTGAAAGGTTAAAATAGGTTAAAACCATATGCATTTATGTTTTGAAAGAAAATAAGTTAGGCTGATATTCCAGCTTGGACTAACAATTGCATTTAGTCCTTAGATTCTTTTCATGCATACATATCTTACAGAATCAAAATCTATTTAGTATACACAAGATATTCAGCACTGTGAAGGTGAAAAACAATTTAATTGCACCGCAAACATAAAATATCATAATAGGGTAAAAGAATTAAATACCTTCCTTACTAGGGGCCCAGTGCAATCTGGGACTCCCATTTTTTTCAGAGTAAGGAAAAGTAACATAGATAACTACATGCAATGCTTTTCAGATATTGTGTTGCTTGGCTATCAGAGACAGGCAACAGAAACAGAAATACCTATTCAAGTATGTATCATGAGAAAGTTGCCTTATGGCTCTGTCACTGATTCTGGCCCTAATGTTACATGACCTCCCACTGCCCTGTTACTATGCCTCATGCTCCAGGCATGGGTGTCTGAAAGAGACAGTCTATACTAGTAGACTGGCACTGATATCCATGCCTAATACACACATATATTGGGATGGAACTCAGGAAAATTCAAAGGCAGCTTTCGCCCCGATCATGAAATTAGTTGATTTGATGTGCTTCACTTACCAGTCTAGATTTGGTAGTAACGGCACGGATAAATAAGCAAGATCTTTAAAACCATCAGACCAGTTCTAGTCATAAATAATCAAGCTCTTTAAAGTCATCAGATTAGTTCTGGTTATTTATGAGATTTGGAACATATATATGTGTGTGTGTGTATAATTGCTATACACTGAGTTATTTAAAAAAGAAAAACTCCTACTCTCAGAACAGATTATTTAGACATCTTTGCATTTGTTGTTTTGCTCCTTTAGAACAGTGTACATAGTCTACCAAAATGGACATGTCTAAGGCAAGGAGATATACACAGATGTTTTTTCATGAAAAATATGGCAAAGAGGGAATAGCTATTCTGATTCTAAAGAGGAGAAAAAACATGGGAGTATGTGTTTCATACAGAGAGGCTTCCCTGTTTTTAAAAAGACTAACCTGTGTTTGAATAAGAATGAAGTATGCAATGATATGTGAAAGAAATTCTAGCAAGAAATGTGATTGTAATGTAAAGGAGGGCCATCCAATTGCACATTCAAAAACAGTAAAGGAAAGAGTGCAGTTAGTGCCTTGTTTTCAGGTAAACATCTATGTATTTATACAGATATAGATAGATATTTCATTTACAGGATTATATAGACAGTAGCAGAAGACTTCTCTTGAAGAAATCCATGCACCTCAATATAATTTGTAAGTAGTCAGCTAGCCATGTGGATTACTCAGATTTATGCCCTGATATATTCCCATTGGGAATGGAGTGCTTTTTCAAAGTTATTTCAGGTGAAATAAAAATGCTAAAATCTTTAAAGGAACAACCATACTTATATCAGTTGCTGGTACAATTAGAGAAAGAAATGGTAATTATGGCTAAAGTATACTTTTTGCATATGGATATATATAAAACAGAGAGAGAGAGAGAGACAGACAGACAGACAGACAGAGTTATTGTGGTCTTCTTTTTTTATTTTTATATTCTATATGATATTATATATTATGAACCTAAGGCCATTTGTTCTCTGGATTTTTATTTACAATTTGTAAAAAATTTAGTCCTATGGTCTAGGACTATCATATTGTTATATGATAAGTAATTCTAGCACTTCCATTTAACAGTGGATGTTTACAATTGTTTGAACCTGTAGATAACCAGCAGAAACAAATTCAACTGAATTCAACCCTTTTTGCATATTTCACTGTCCTCTCTTGCCATATGCTGTCCTCTGGCCTACCTGTAAGCCTGAAAGATGCTAACACAATCATGACTTGAATTTGTTTTCGGGACATATATTAATTCCACAGGATTAGAGAGTTTCTAGGAAAAAAACAATTGGAAAGTGAAAATAAAAAGAGCAGATACTAGCAGAGATATGTGTTCATGCTATAAGATATGATATATCTGGATTCATTTAGATTTGCTAAAGTCGAAGTAGAAGACATCATGCTAACTCATCCCATCAAGATGTTGAGAGACACTGATATGCACCCAACAAAATGTTCCCACACTTCTACAATTCATTCCAGCATTTGCTCTTTACAGAAAGCTTCCACCAGCCTTCCTGTTCCAGAATGAGAAAAAGGTGGTGTTGGAGAGGGAGCTTGCTGGTTTGGTTTGATACTCCAAAAATTGCTGTCAAGCCTTTCTTCCAATCTTGGAATTTGATAAGTGGTGGCAACTGGTATGCTGATCCTGTAGTGATCTCTAGCCATTTCTATAATAGGGATGTGAAAGGTGTTCTTTTTTTGTTTTTTTGGTATGCTTACATTTTTCAGATAAATGTAATTAAAGCAGAAGCAAAAGAATTACAAGAAAATCTGCAGTTAACCAAATAAGGAATTATATAACAAAATACCAAGCTGTTTCTCAGGGAAATGTCATATAAACACACAGCAGTCTGTATTTTGAACACAGTGAACACAGAAACAGGATGCTTCATCGTTTAAAAAAAAAAACTACATTTGTGTAGAGATAATATAATTCTAATCCAGGAATAAAGCCATCTTTTTACTTAGTAACTCAGATTATTACAAATATTTGCAAAGTTTGATCAACATGTATGTAAAAACATAAACTGTAACAGAAAGGAGGCGATAGGTTACAAAATTTTTGATCACTGCATCAGACTTTCCAGAAGTATTTATACAGCAGTATATATGATCAGTGACAAGTTGATAGTGCAGTTTCTTTCTTCCTCAGAAATGCAGAAAAATAATTTGGCCTTTTGCTCTTACGTGGCTGACGTGCTTATGCTAAAAAAAAAATCACTACAATCTAATATCACACAATATAATAAAATGTAGGTTAGTTTTGGTATGAAGGAGCTAAATCCCCTAAAAACACCAGATCCCACCTGATCTTGGAAGTTAAGGAAGGTCAACTCTGGTTAGTACTTGGATGTAAAGTGCCATAGGCTGTATTTCAAAGGTAGGAACTAGCAAAACAATCTCTAAGTATTCCTTGCCTAAGAAATCCCTATGAAATTCATGAAGTTGCCACACTCACCCACAAGTTTCTGTATCTTGCTTACAGAACAGCAGCACAAGTCATTTTGGAAAAAGGTTTCAAGTAGTTTCTCAATTATTCAAAAAGTTTATGTTACTTATGTAAGGCTTATCTGACTGGTTGCTTCATTTCAGATATGCACATTGTTTTGGATAAAACATGTTGCTGAAACATATTGAACTGTTCTTCCTTTTTGTGATGGTGTATCCTTATTCTTTACATGTTACTTCCACCTGTGGGACCAAATTTTTAATAAAGAAGTAATGCCCAGGAACACATCTTTCTTAACTGAGGTATACTTGTATTCGATTCTTCAGAGCAAAGATGTATCTCCTTTTACGAGAATATCTACTGCAACATATTCTCTCTCCCCTATACTTTCTAGTCTTTAAAAATTTGAATATATATGGGCTTTTAATATTGCTATCATATTTTTATGTCATGTATTTTATGCCAATTCATAATGCATACATTTCAAATGCATACCTACAGTAAGATATAGACATGAGATACTCAACTAAAAGGTGGTATAAAAACATCTTACCAGGAAAGCATACCACCTGGACTACAACACATGTAAGGCAACAGTATTCTATAAATGTACGTACAATAGGCCCTCCACATTCATGACAGATAGGGACATAGATCCCTCATGAATGTCAAATAATCACAAACAGGGCACCTTCCCTACAGGTTTCTGCCTGATCGGTGCACCCACCCAGGTGGGGGGCAGGGAGGCAGGGAACAGGTGATCGCCCTCCCTGCACTTTATCCTGTGCTGGGCATGCCCACATCAGTGGCAGTGGCGTGAGGAGTGCAGGGAATGGGTGATCACCCTCCCTGCAGCTTCCCATTGCCCATGTGGAACATGCTCACCCTGGTAGCAGGGAGAATGGGAATGGGGTGGGAATGGGGTGGGTGGGAGAGAATGAAGGCGGAAGTGGGCACCTTGCTAATAATTAAATTCATGAAAGTGAAAGCCATGAATGTGAACTGTACTTGTTTAACAGATTCTAAGATTCAGATTACAAAAGCTATTATCAAAGGTCTAAAAGATGTGCAGTAGACATCACAGATTTTAGAATATGTTGCTCAACAGAACAGAGAATATAGAAATTTACTCCATAACCTTATCCAGCAAAAGATAACCTAAATGTTAAATGAAATAATTTTCTTCATTTCTCAACAACTTCAAAGAGCTAAAGTTCTTATACAGGGGTAGCTGTGTTGCTCACAAGACAAATTCAAATATCCAAACTGTGTCAATACTTTCATTACACCACAAAGATCCAAAAATACATGCAAGCTTTCAAGATAATTATTTTACTTCCTCAGGCATAGATGTCAGAAGGAGGAGACAAGGGTGGTGGGAAATGACAATATTAAAGCTATGTAGCCTGCATGTTGTATTAAGATGTCATGGGAGGAAAAGACTGCAGATGTTAGTTATCACTCTGATGGCTTGATGGGAATGAAAAGCAATAAACTTTGATATTCCATTTTGAAAGCAGAAATGATCCCTCTCCTGAAAAACAAAACTGTCTAAGATAAAGTGTATACTTTAATTAGGAAATACTGTCAGCCCTGGATGAGAGAGTGGCCAAATCCTTTGTAATATCTTCCAATCTATATTTTATAATATGTTAAGAGACAAAACGGGAAGAACAAGATGGTCACATTAGAGAGTCCACCCATCCCATCTTACTGACTCTGGCTGTTCTTCCTGAGTTGACACCTAATTTATTGCTGACCTGGTATTGCCGGCTGTCTCACCTAGTTGCCTTGTCTCAGTCTATAACCATCATTTCCTAATGTTTTAAAAACAGTGCTGTTGTGAAATACCCATTAATTAAATGAAAAGGCTCAGAAACAACCAGTCTGTGCAACCCACTCCAGAAATCGTCACATCTCGTCAGGCACTACTTTGTGCACACAGCATATGCTGGCACCACTGCTTCTACAACACTGAGCTTTTGCTAAAGTGGGCCACCAGCAGGCACTAGGCAGAACCATGAGGGACACCAATGAGATGCTGAAGGACAGAGCTATGTGTGCTACACCACTGTTACCCCCATCTGCTCTTTATCTGATGCCCTCATATGTACTGGAATCCTATCTTGTTGCCAGTGTTGATGTAAGATTCAGCTGTCAGTCTGGTTGGGTTCTATTCATGGAATTGTGAGATGAAAAGAGAGATACTGGCCTTCACCTTCAGCAGCAAAAATTTTTATGATTGACTTAGGGCAAAAGTAGGAAAGTGAAGAAATTCCACCATTGCCAAAGGTCTAGTTGGAAGTGGCTGTCTTAGAACAGTAAGGCAATGTCCTGAGGATTCTCCAGGCCAAAAGAGAGAACTCACTTGTAGTGTGAGGCAAGGATGTTATCCCCTCCAATCATTGTGGCTTCCACAAATAGCACAAAATATACTTTGCATAAAGTCTTTGCATAAACTAGTGTTCTTTCCCTTCACTTTCCAATACTTCACTCACTCTCTCTCTCTCTCTCTCTCTCTCTTTTTTTCATTCAATATGTTATAGTCTTTTGAAACAGTATACTCCAATATGAGTTGACTTGACAGTGAACCACAATGAGTTCAGTGGGATATACTCCTGGGTAAACCCAGAACAGGGATGAGGAAATAGCAAAGGGGAGTATTGCAACCTTGGAGAAAGAAAAAGGGGAGAAGAATACCTGCTTTGGGATGGAAGTTTGATTGGCTTCAAAGGAATGTACTCCCTCCTTCACTCAGAAAGTATCCCTTCTTTCTCCTTTGGGATAACAAGTGAGGGGGTTAGAATCAGGGTTGAATTTGCAAGTGCTGCTGTTTCTGTAATTAATGCTATGATTATTGTGGTCTGGAGAGGTTCACATGCACATGTGGGCCAGAAAATGACACTGTCCTGGGCTTAGCAGCCCACCAAGGTTCCTTAGCTACCTAATGACTTCGATAACAGCAGCTCTGCAAAGCAACCTCGGGGCTGAAGCAAACTCTCAGCAAAAACACAACAACAGTCCAGAAAGGGAATAGTCCAAAACCCAAACCGATAATCTGAGTGAAGCATCGAGGTCTAAAGCACAGAGCTAAAGGATGCAAGAATCACATAGCTGTCACCACCAACAGCATCAGTAGTTCCCAGCAACCTTCTGTTGCTGAGGCTTCTGATTATATAGCCTCAGCTTCATGGCCAGCTATGACCTGATTAATGAGCCCTTCCCATATAAGCACTGCCCGAGGCCTGGGCTCTCCCTTTACCTCCTGCACTGGCTGCTGTAAGTATTGCCTTTTCATGTTTCTGGGGTGTGGTTGCTGGGAAATGACCTCTCTGGATCCTGGAAGCCTGTGTCCTGAGGCAAGGGCATGACAGTCACCAGTATGTGGCTAGAGGGAAGGAAGGAGACAGTACTTTGCTAAGGAGGCAACATGTCATGAATGAAGAAGGAGAAATCAAAGTAGTGCTTATGGAAACAGTGAAAACTACAATGAGGACAAACTAAATTGTTTGAACTTGTTATTACTAAGAAATAAACTTCTGGTATACACAGGTATAATTCCTTTTGTTTATGTCATGTGAATTGAAAGTTTAAAATTTGAAAACTAGCTACTATCTGTCACAATTAGTATAGTTTTTACCTTGTATGGTTCACTTAAAACAAACAAATTCATCCAAAGCCACTACTTTTACTAAAAAGCAACAGTTATTTTATTTTCCAACGGCGCAAATTTTACAGAAATGTAAAAAATAATAAAAATTTGTGAAAATGCATTGTTCTTGGAAACCAGCTCCCACGAAACACACACACACCACTATATTGCAGCTGCTCACTGTGAAGAGATATATTTAAAGTGGTCTCATTTACAAAGAGAGCCAGCAAGTTGTAACCATTTGAATGCTGGACTTTTACTCTGGAGACCAGGGTTCACATCCCCAGTCAGCCACGGTATCCCACTGGGTGAACCTGGAAAAATCTCATTTCTTTTAGTAACAGATGGAACCACCATCAGACGGATCCATAAGGGGCTGCAAAATCATACTCAAAGAGTTGTCATCAATGGTGGTGCTGGAAGCAGTTTTTGGGTAGAGTGCCACAGGGTTCTGTCCTCAAGCCATTACTCTGCATCTTTATCAGTGAATTAGATTATGGGATGCAGAGAATCCTTACCAAGTTTGCAGATGATACACATATGTGAGAGATAACTAACACATTGGAAGATAGAAACCGAATTCAAAAAGACATAAACTAGAAAACTGGACAGAAATTAATAAAATTAAATTCAACAGAAACAAACTCAAAAAATTGTGCAGTTAGCCCACAAAAACCATACAAAGGAGGGGGATATACTGCTCAGCAATACTAGATGTGAAAAGGACATTTGAATAATTTTTGATCATTAACTGAACATGAACCACCAGTGTGATGCTGCAGCAAAGAAGGACGAGTGCTATTTTAACCTCCATTAACAGATACACATTTTCAAAATTGCGGGAACTATTAGTCCACCTATATTCTACACTGATCAGGCCTCATCTGGAGTTCTGCATTCAGATCTGGGCACAATTTAATTTAATTTAATTTAATGGATATGGACAATTTGGAGTGGGTTCAGAGAAGGGCAACAAGGTTGATAAGAGATATGGAGAACCAAACATATGAGGAAAGGTTGAAGGAGCTTGGCATGTTCAGCTTGGTGAGAAGAAGATGGAAGGGTGACATGATTACACTCTTTAAATGATGGAAGGGCTGTTTCAGAGAAGAGGGGGCAGGCTTGCTCTCTGCTTCCCCAGACTGTAGGACCAGGTCCTACTGTGTCCTCCTCCTCTAGATATCTTCAACAAGATGCTGGACAGCTAATTGTTGATGACGCTTTAGCTAGAGATCCTGCACTGAGCAGGGGTGTGTGTTCTGATCTCAATAGTCCATGAGACCCCTTTTAATTCTGCAGTTCTATGATTCTGTTATTCCATGGTCAAAATTAAGTTTATATATATCTACTAACATAGTTAGACAAACTTGCCAAACTTTACCAGGTATCTTATGAAGTTCTTCAATTTGCAAATAACAAGCTCAGTCCTCTTCTGTACAAACAGTTTGGTTTAGCATCACACTGAACTATCACATCAGAGCATCATATAGAGATCAATGAGACTTACATTTCACATCCATTCCAACAGGATTACCCTAAATATAGCTCCATCTGGCCTCTATTTTTATTATTTTAAAAATATGATGGCCACGCCTGTATTTCACAACCTGATACAAACATAAAACTGAAATGCTTGTAACTGGGTAATAAAAAGCCTTCTGGAATGTCAAGCATGTGCTGCTTTCTTTGAGAAAAACTAAAGCTTCTTGAAGTCTAGTACTGTTTGTTTGGGTATTTTTTTTCACACTCAGCTTCTTGATTTCTAAAGAAGCAGGTACTGCAAACACCAGATGCTCACAGACACATTAAGCCCATTAAAAGTTGCCAATGATGCTTCCTATTACTCAGGGGACCATGAAATCGTATTTATATCCTCCTCCTCCTCCTCCTCCTCCTCCTCCTCTTTTGTAAAAAACCCTCAAAGTAGATAACAAATTAAAAAAAAGTACAAATCCAATTGGTTTAAATAAGCATTAGCAAGGCTTTGGTTTACATGTCACTTTTGCCAAGCGAATAGGCTAGTACATGATGGACATTGGGGTGGGAAGAGAATGTCAAAGGGACAGTTGGTCCCAGCAGGCTGGCTGAATTGGCTGCACTCTCACAGGCAGTCTCCTTCTGTTTGACTCAGGATAGCTGTCTGCTTTACTGGGGGAAATCAAGTAATTTATTATGAAAAGGTATTCATTATGGCTTCAATCCCAAATAAGTGAGTGAGCCTTCAGTCCTATTAATCACCCTATAGATAATAATTCTCTAGGCAACATACAATAAAAACATGAATAACATCCAAATCCTTACAAAATAAAATAAAACAGAAGTCAGAATTCAAAAGCAGGAACCAGTTTAAACCAGCAGAAGCTTAAAAAAGGTAGCATAAGAATATACAAAATTATCACAGAATAAAAGCAGATAAAAACACAACATAGCAGCAGAAATAAAGAGAATAAAAGTACTTGGGATGATTAAAAACAGAGCTTAGAAAAGTTACACTTTTCCATTGTAACTCCCAAAATCTCAGTCAGCAAAGGCACTCTGGGTTGTGGATACTAGGGTTTATAATCAAGCTCTGGCCTTTGCTTGAAATTAACATGATTGGAAGTGGGTGCCAGACTAACATTTTGAGAAAGGCTATCACCCAAAGAAAGCCTGGTACAACCACCATGCAAGGTCACTTAGAGCAAGTCATCAGCAGATAATCTGTTCTCAGGTAGAAATGTAGAGGAACATATCTTCCTTTAGGTACCATAAACAGGCCATAAAAACAAACTAGAGCCAGTAAATAATATAAATTTATACTCAAATAATAAATATGTGATCATTACATCCAGTTACAGCCAGTATCCTAATTATCATTATGAAGAGGACCAGGGCATTATGCTGCCTATGCTGTGTAGAACCAGGTAATCACAGCTCTTGGAAAATTGTGACGGTGATAATGTTAAGATAAAGCAGGATGACAGGGAGATCAAGAAAGGTGATGGGACAGAAAGCCTTACTAAGGGTGGTTGCAGAGTTCTAGCCCTTGGGCTCCAATCATTTACCTTTCCCTTCTACCCTTAGCTCTCCCTGTATCTGCACTCAGGTGGCTGTTATTCTGGACATGTGGTTGTGTTGATCAATGGGTTGTGTGTGGTAAAGCATAGCCAGTTTTCCCTGCTAATTCTTAAATGAAAACAATCAAACATGATTGTAGAAAACAAAACCAATAAAGATCCAGTGTGTAACAATGAAGTTAAACATGAACTCCAGGAAATGGTTCCACATCCCCAGCTTCCAACACCCTGTTTAGTTTCTCTGTTTTTAACTGGCTTTCATTCTGTTTTAGACTGCCCTCTTTTACAGACAAGCCTCTAGGTTATAGCCTTTTTCCTCTAAGAAGTCATGTTTCACAGCTGTCCATGAGCTGTGATTTACTGGTTTTACACAGGCATACTCAGCTTCACAGGGAAGAGAATGAAATAAGATTGGGTAAAGAAAGTGGCAGATTCTGATAGTTGGGAGCTGGGAAGGAGATGTTGGTGGGAAAGTGTTTGATGGAAGTATTCAAGATAAAGTTGTCACATTGAAATAAATATAAAGCCAGCTTACAAGCTTTATGTTCCAGATTTTCTGTTATTCAATAAATCTTTGTTGTTGCTTTACATCCCTGCCTGGGAGTAACTCATTTAAGAGTTTATAGAAGAAACCAGTCATACAAATATAATCCTGAGCCCAAATTACAACACATGTCCGTGCTCTAGTCACTTCAGGACCAACAAACTCAAAATCAAAAAGGAGGCTCAAGGTCTCAAGGGAAAGGTAGGTAAAGGAGCCCAGGGGTGGTGACTGTGTAAGCAGCCCAGACAAGTGATCCATCCTAATCATATTTTGTAAAAATTGGAGCTTTTTCTTGTATTTTAAAGAGTGTGCTCAATCACATCACAATGCAGTAATTTAAATGGAAGATAACTCTGGAATGCATCACTATAACCAGAGTCAGTCTATCTAAGTAGGGTTGTACTGGCCACGCCAGTCCAACACAGTAAAAAAAATTCTGGGTCACAAACCACACAACTTTGCTTTAATGATGACAAGTCTACAAGTTCCACCAAGCTATAGACTTTAATACTTTAAGTGGACCTTCCAGAAGATATTGAGCATCACTCACCAAAAAAATACAGAATACACACTAACAGTGCCTTCATCCTGTTTAAACTGAACTTCAGTTGATTAGCCATCAAATTCATTACTGGAAACATAAACTAATTAAGTGTAGCTCACCTAAGTTTGTGCAAGATCAACATACTGATGGCACTGCATTCCAAATCTTTGGATAAACCCTATTCCAGTTCCATGCATGTAATATGGGAGACAAGATGGAATCTGGTAGTGCCTCAAAGCATAAATGCCATAAGGTCAAGGGTAATTCTTCAGCCCCACCTTCAGGAAACTGATATCTAAGTATAAACAGAATAAGGGTCCAAAATACTGTAAAGGAACCAGATTCTGTTTGATCTTGGAAGCTATACAGCATCAGCCTTGATTAGTACTTGTATCAGGGACTATAAATTATACCAGATGCTGTGGGCTACAATTGAGAGGAAGAAATTGTCAAAACCACCTCTGAGTATTCCTTGACAAAGAAACTATAAAATTCATCTGGTTACTATACACTGAAAAACAACTTGAAGGTACAGAGAGAGAAAGAGAGAGAATAACAGCATAACCATACCTGACTCTGTAATTAAAACGAATCAAGTAATTAAGAGACTGTTGGATTTTTGTATATGCACCAACTGTACCAGTTTGGCAGGGACATTCTTGGTTAACTCTTTGCTGTCCCACTATGTCAGTTGTTCTTAAAATGTCCCAGTTTCTTTCTCCTCCTACCACTTTCCTCCTTTGTCCTTAGCTCACTTCAATTGCTGCAAACTCTGGTGCTTTCTGATTTTTTTTTTAACCAGCCTGGATGCTCCCTAAGGTCAAAGTGAAAAAGCAGTCTGCACTCAATTAACTCAGCAGGGGGAAGAAGAAGAGGCAGAGTCTTGCCATTTCCAGTAGGCTCATTTGGATGTGTGTTGTTTTTTTTTTAAATTTTCAGACTTTCCTAAATTCAGTACTTAAATTCCAAAGTTTCTTTGTTTATAATAGTAGCCTTTTTATATTCTTCTCCATTAATTGTTTTTCTCCTGTTCTTGCATGGCCGCCCCTTTGATCATACACTGCTGTTGCCTAGCCACATGCACCATGATTTTCATTTATTAAATGCTGGAGGGTATGCAAGTACTGAACATTTTACAAGTTATGTCTAATTGTAATACCTAATACGTCTAATTGTAATACCTAAAACTTAACAAATTTGATATTTATTTCAATCCAGTCAACAATTCTCTAATATTCATGTCTACCTGACTTCCTCTCTCCCTTTCTTTCTCCCTCCCTTGTACATATGGATTAAGAAAGATACGCTCTGTCTTAATCCATAGCATTCATCTATAAAAAAAGGATAGGACTGCCGATTCCAGGTTCCACTATTCCTGAAATATGTTAAGAGGCATTATCTATTTCAGTTAGTGACAGCTGAAAGATTAGTAATAAGGGGGAGGGGAAATCTTGTTTTTACTTGAGATGATAACATTTTATGGTCCATAAGTTTGGGAGGTTTTCTTTTTTTTTTTTTAACATGTCCAAATGTTTGTTTAAAGCATAGCTAGCATGGTTCAATTAAAGTGGATCCAGACCACCAGCACCTCACTCCATATCCTGCTTCTGGCCTTTTATTAGAGAGTCCTATTATTCCATATTAATTGGCTAGTGACAGCGAAACCTTCAGTTTGGTGGCTTGGCTTCATGTTCAGCAATAAAGTGGAACAGTTAGGTACCTTATTATCTTATCCTTACTTGTGACCTTTAAGTTTTTTAGGATATGGACTCTAGAATATGGGACAAGTACAGTGTCCACATCCTTGGACACCCTCCTCTAATTTAAATTGACTAATAATGTATTATTGGGTACCCTGGAAACCACCCCAGATTCAGCTGCCTGAACTGTGGAATCTTAAGTTGTGAGGAGTGATTTTGTACTCAAAACATCTTGCAAACACTTCACAGTTATAAGGCCTCTATCACATCACCTATTTGGGCTAGAACTACAAGATACTAGAGACTTGAGACACTAGAAAAAGCTATGCTGAGCAACACAAAGGATGCCATGGCAGATGAGAAAAATTTTCCATTGCTTCTACCACTGTCACATAGTAGGCTTAATAATGATTTCTCCATCATGTTCAACTGGAAACTAGTTTTCATCTTCCCACAATCCAGTCATATGTTAGCTTGCTTCATTGATTTTAGCTCAGAGTGGGGTGGAAGGAACTGTCCTAGCACTGTATCTCCAATGCTTAAGAAAATGGGCCATATGATTATGAAAAATCTCAAGGATATCCAACTGTTACTGAATCTTAAAAGTATCTAGCTGGTGTAATTTTACATCTCTATTGTTTTAATGGAGACAAAGTCTGTCGTCCAGTTTTTTGGAGGTTTCCTGAATATTCCAATTCCTTGAACATATTCATTTTGATTTTATCAAGCTATAAACAGGATAAGTGTGTGTACTGGTAGCATACAGTGTCAAGAAGGAAATATTCAATTTGTAGGAAAGCAGAAGTGTTCACCTTTCAGAACTGAGAGATGATTAGGGTCTGGTTAGCAGCTGGCCCAGTTTTTCTCCCTCCAAGCAATAAAGCACTAGCCTAGTATGGGGGTGTTCTATGTTCAAAGCTAGAGAAACTACAGAAAAATAGGTATCTGGAAATGAAGACAATCTACAAGCAGAGTAAAATGTGTCACTATTGATTAAATACTCATGTACATGAATTGATCTATGACACAGAAATACATATTTACTGCTTACAATCAAAAAAATTGTATCTCCAGATTTTCAGCACATTCAGCACATATATCAATGTTTATGTTCATCAAGTGTCACATCAACTTCTTTTCTTTCTAATGTTCAGTGTCTTGTTTATCGTTCTTATGTGCACTGAATGACAGGTGACATTTCATAAGGGTAAATAAAGTAAGATATTAATTAAATCAAAGTACCACTTCTCCAAAGTATAATGAGTCATTTACATATTACATATAGGTGAACTGGTAACTACACATTAGAGGACATCATGAACTGCCTTTTCAACTGACTATAATTAGAATATTCCACAAATAGCTGCTGGAAGCTAATATTCAAGGTGAACGTGGCACTGTTTTCTTTACACAGGACATTTGCCTTAGAGCAGTGGTTCTCAACCTTCCTAATGCCGTGACCCTTTAATACAGTTTCTCATGTTGTGGTGACCCCCAACCATTATCATAGTGTCAGAAGCTCAACCTGAGAAGGGCTTGAAGCAAGGTCTTAGGCGACCCCTGTGAAAGAGTCATGCGACCCCCAAAGGGGTCCCGACCCCCAGGTTGAGAACTACTGCCTTAGAGTATAATGAGAAAATATAATAGAAATCCACAAACAGATCCTCACTTTCTTTAAATTTTGTGAAGACCAGCTGTGTCTGTATGTGGTGGAGGTTAAAGTAGATCCAGAATATCTCACTGTGGGAAGTAAGATTTAATCCCTTTTTCAAACACTGTGTCTCCAAATGAAAACCTTCCACGTAAAAGTGCTCTGCTCTTTTTCCCATTAAAGAAAATTGCAAACACAAGGGGTTTTTTTGACCTGAAATAACAATTTTAGTAGGAAGATTGATTTCCATTCAGAAAATGGAATAGAGAAATGCTCTCTTCCTTACAGCTCTTGGTAAAAATTTCACTGATCAAAGTTACTTTTAATTCTTGCTTTGTGCTGGTTACACATGTGTAATTAGGATTTTGTTATGGTAGGATCTAGTGGTCTCATATTCTATGTGTATCACTTGACAACAGGTACCTTGTTCTGCACAAAGAGAAAGAGAGCATTGTCAGTGAGCTTTTGCTCTGATGGATTCCATCACTCTTGTAATTCTTTTGGCCCATGCACCATTGTGTAGTGGTTGTAATGGGTTCCTGCTGGTGCAACATGGAAAGAAATATTAGAACCAATCCAGCTAAAACCTGATATTTTATGGAGTATAGATTATAAGGTTAAACAAATGTCTCGCTTGCCTTGCAGACAATTTTATTGTCTAGAAGGTGGAAGAGACAAAAATTAACAGTGCTTATGCCATAATGAGTTTAATATTGCACCTGACCCTGACCTCAATCAATCAATCAATCAATCCAGTTTTTCAAATTTGATACAAGGACACAGAACTACTGGTAGTTTGTTCAGTGTTGCTTTATTCTCCAATATGCTATGGGCAACATGAGCTAATTTAAATCAATAGTTAAAACATGTTTTTGAAAATACGTCAATAGATTCTGCTAGTTAATACTGATTTCCCTGGTGTGTCTTTTCTTTTTATGTTGTTGTTTTTTTTGGCAAGGATCTAGTATAAACACATTATAGGAAGGTCTTGTGATAAGTACACATATGGAACATTTAATTCCGATTATTATTTCTTAAAAATCTAGTGACTCAGCCACATAAAAGTAATAATGCAGTATAATTAAACATACTCATTAACTAGCTGTTTCACTGATAGAATCATTTAAAAGATGTTTGACATTTAAGTCAGGACATCAGGAGCAATATCTATGATGGTAGTTTTGAGTGTTTTTGAAAGAGCAAAGACATACTAATTGTTATTGTTTATTGTTATTGTAATATGTTGCTTTAACATATTGTCAATTTTTAAAAAATCAAATAATAAATTATAGGAGATTTGCCAATTAATCCAGCTGTCATACAAAGTTACAAGTTTCTGCATTGTATTGGCAACTTCCCCAAGGTTTTACTTCAGCAGTGTTCCTTTTACTGTGTTTTAGTTGTTTCACTAGTTCTTGGGCAGGGAATGAATCCAGAAGAAAAGGTCTTGCAAGGCTAGAGGCCAAATGTCAGTCAAGGAGAGTAAACAGCATTTTAAAAGTTGTTAAATATTCTTTATTCTCTCAGACACTTTAATTCTGAGTGTTCATGAAATGATAGTGTTAATGTTACTTTCTAATCTCCTGTTTTCAATTTTCCTTGTTATTTTACAGACTCAGAAGTATTACATTGTAGCCTTTACAGAATCGCAAACTGTATTTGTTTTCTGTATTATATCATTCTATCTAATTTGTGTTTTCTAAGTAATTTTTTTAAAAATAAAATATATGTATAAAATAATAAAGAAAAAGAAATGATTGCTCAATATTATATTCTCTACTGACAAACCATATGTCAAAGTATGTATTCTTCTTAAAACATGGAGATTAGCTTACATGGGAACAACAAATTTATTTACCCTGCTCTAGATATTTTTTTCTTCAAGTCACATCATACTCCCCACCCTAACTTCATATTTCATTTCAGTTCCATCACAGTGCCGTCCACTTTCTGGAGAAAAAAGAGTGAAATCTGCAGCACTTGAGAATTGAAACCTCAGACAACAGAGATTTTCTTGCAACAACAACAAAAAAAAGTCCAAATAGAGTTATTATGAATATAGATCCTTCATACAATTTATACACAAGTTGTAAATATCAGAAACAAGGAAACCCCCCAAAAAATACATTTTAAAAAATCAGGTTGAGTGGTAGTCCAATGAAAATAAGACCTTGGAATGCTGACTGTGTTGAAGAAAATAAAACTAAAAGAAAAGAAAAAAAAAAGAGGGAGAAGAGACACAGCAAAGTAAATAGACTGAAACTTGATGGGATGACTCTCCTGATTGGAATGTAGCAATAGAGCAGTACAACATTTTTCAGAGAAATAGACCAAACAGGAAGGGAGGAGGAGTAGCACTATATGTCAGAGACATTTACACCTATGAAGAGATCTATGACTTAAATTGCAGAAGACAGGTTGAGATAATCTGGGTAAAAACTGAAGCAGAGAGAAACAACAGTGATGTCCCTGTGGGCATCTACTACAGACCCCCAAGGCAGACTGAGGACTTGGCATGTGCCTTCCTGGAACAGATGACAAAATATTCAGAAAGGAGAGATGTAGTAGTAATGGGAGATTTCAACCATCGTATTGGTTGGAAATCAAACTCTGCCAAGAATGTAAGGTTAAGCGAAGGGGAAACCAAGCATAATCAGATGTGCATTCTAGACCTTAAGAAATCTGGTGTCATTCAGCTTAAAGAAATACTGTATGGAAGCCCATAGTCAGGAGTACGAAAGGAAAAGGATGTTTCTTAACAGTGAAATATTGAAGCACAAGTTTGAATAGTTCCAATCGGGAGGAAAAATGGGAGATGTGTAAGAAAACATAATGGATGTCTAAAGATCACTGAACTGAGCTAAGAGTTAAAAGGGACACACACAAGAAATGGAAAAAGGGGGAAGACACCAAAGAGGAATTGA
This sequence comes from Ctenosaura bakeri, assembly GCA_948474755.1. Lineage (NCBI taxonomy): Eukaryota > Metazoa > Chordata > Lepidosauria > Squamata > Iguanidae > Ctenosaura > Ctenosaura bakeri. The sequence continues at coordinate 96,548 of CAOLHI010003650.1, read as the reverse complement.
AATTAATAACCAGTATGTGTAGAGAGAACACATGTTCTAGGGAAACACATGCTCTAGGGGAAATGCAGTAAAGAAAAGGTAAAAAGTAATACAGAAATATCTAGGTACTCTAAATGAATTCAAGTCTCCAGGGCCAGATGAACAATATCCAAGGATATTAAAAGCACTGACAGAACTAAACTCAGAACCACTGGCAATAATCTTTGAGAATAGGAAAAGTCCCAACAGATTGGAGGAGGGCAAATGCTGTTCCCATCTTCAAAAAGGGCCAATAAGAGGACCCAAACAATTGCCACCCAGTGAGCATGATATAAATACTTGGAAAGATTCTAGATCAGATTATTAAACAGACAGTCTGTAAGCACTTAGAAAGGAATGTTGTGATCAATAAAAGTCAACAAAGGTTTCTCAAAAACCAGTCATACCAGACTATCTTATCTAAGACAATCTTATCTTTTATTTTCCCCTCTTTTGGATAGAGTTACAAGCTTGGTAGATGACAGAAATGTTGTGGATGTAGCATACTTCAGTAAGACTTTTGACATGATATTCTCGCAGATAAGTCAGTAAATTGTGGGGTACACAATGCTTCTGTTGAGTGGATTTGTAATTAATTAACTGACTGGACCTAAAGGATGGTCACCAATAGTTCCTCTTCATCCTGGAGAGTAATGACTAGTAGGGTGTCAAGAGAGTTTTGTCCTGGACCCGTTGCTATTTAACATCTTGAGCAATGACTTGGATAATGGAATAGAGAGCATTCTTATCAAATTTGCAGATGAAAACAATTAGGAGAGGTAGCTAAAACCCAGAGGACAGGACCAGAATTCAAAATGACCTTAATAGATTAGAAAGCTCAGCAAAAACTAACAAAATGAATTTTAACAGGGAGTAATGTAAGGTACAACATAAGCAGAAAAAAACATGAATGCACAAGTATAGGATGGGTGACACTTCACTTGACCACAGTACATATGAAGAGGATATAGGAATCTTAGTAGACCACAGACTGAATATGAGTCAACAGTATGATGCGGTACCTAACCCCCCCCCCCCAATGCAGTTTAGGCTTTATTAATAGGAATATAGTGTCTTAGTCAAGGGAAGTAATAGTATCACTCTATTCTGCTTAGGTCAGAATTCATCTGGAATCCTGTTCTGGGCATCACAATTCAAGAAGGATATTGACAATCTGGAACATGTCCAGTGGAGGGTGACCAAAATGGTAAAAGGCCCTATGAGGAGTGTGGGAAGTTGTGTATGTTTACAGTGGAAAAGAGAAAGTGAAGAGGTGACATGATAGCAATGTTTAAATATATGAATGTATATCATATAGAAAATGGGGCAAACTAGTTTTCTGCTGGAATGAGGAAACAGAGCAATGGCTTCAAACTACAGGAAAGAGCTGTTTGACAGTAGCTGCTTCAGAGTGTGGTGCAGTCTCTTTATTTGGAGGCTTTTAAGCAGAGGCTGGATGGCCATCTGTTGGGAGTGCTATGACTGTGTATTCTTGCATGGCAGGGGGTTGGATTAAATGGTGCTTGTGGTCTCTTCCAACTTGGTGGCTTTATTATTCTGTGCTGCTCTATGAAATGAAATGGAATGATAAGGAGAAGTGAATGGCTAAAGCCCTAAATAAGAACATTCTTCACTGCAAAATTTTATTGCAGCTCCCACTCCTTCACACTATTATATTTCCATTTCATAAAAGAAATGACATATTATATTGGTAAGTGATAGTGTAAATAAAGAAACTTTTTCATCTATTGTGACTTGTGACATGGATTGGCTACCAGTGGAAACTACTGAGAATATAAGACAAGTATTTACCAAGTTCCCAAACCAAAAAGGTTCACATACAGAATTAAACTCTGGAAGCACATTATTAACTATTACTTCTGACTTGCCTAGTTCTAATTTTCTACTGATGTTGAGAGTGAGTCCATATGACATATTGGCAACACTGACATACAGAGTCCATATAACTTTTTGTTTGAGCGGTTTGAGTTATGGACTAATACTTTGGAAGGCCTGAGTTGAATCTCCACTTGGCCATGGAAACCTCTGGACAATCATAGGTAAGTCACACTCTCTCAGCTTTAGAAGAAGACTGCCAAACATCTCAGCTGAGATCAATCTGAAGGTACAGAACAGTAATAAGTGCTCTGCTTTCTTGAGCATCAGAATATTGTAATAAGTGCTCTGCTTTCTTGAACATCAGAATATTGCGCAACTAGATTATGCATCAGACTTATGAACTGACATGCATTTGTAACTTCTCTTCCATGGAAGAAAGGAAAAGAGTGCTGTTTTTAAAACAGGAAGGTCAAATGTCAGCCTGCCAGTCAGCCATTAATAACACTGGAGAGTTTCAATGTGTAAAATGTTGGTAGTATAACCTTTCATAGACTAAGGCCATTTCCGCACCTTACCAGTTCCCACTAACACCCCGTTACAGTCCTGGCAGAATCTTTGCCAGGAAGGGAGCATGATGGGAATGCTCCCCTACGCACCCAGCCGGCTTCCTGTTGAAGGGAATGTGAGTGACACACTCCTTCCTTCTGCAGCACAGCCAGCCTCTTTCCTGTGCCGTGCAGGGGAAGGAAGCATGTGATCATGCTTCTGCCCCTTCCACATGGTCAGGGGTGACAGAAGCATCATGTGATTGTGGGCACTTGATGGATTTTTTCTGTTAAGCAAATATCCTGTGATCACAACAGATGGGGACAAGCTGGCAGTGTTACTGCAATGACATCATGTGAAAATATGACCCATGGACTGCTGCCATCACGTCTCCATCACGGGACTACAATGTCATGCGGAAATGGCCTAAGTCTACTTCATCAGAAGCATGGAGCAAAGTACCTAGGGAAAGACATTTATACCCATGAATGAGCAGTTTATGTGTGTGAATCACGATAGAAAAGAAAAACGTTTGGGTTTGGTAACAAAGTAATAGGTACAGCTTTATTGATGGTCTTTAAGGGAGAAGAAAGATACTGTCTAAAGGAAAGTTGACTATATAACCATATGAATGGAGGAAGTTATTGCAATGTACTATGATGCCGGCTGAGAACCTGAAAGGAGATGTGATAAAATGGGCAAGAGAGCCCTCAAGAGGCTGGGGTATTAACTAGTGTTACAATATGTGTAGTGTGCAGGAAACCATTGCCACTCTTTTTCCACTGTCAATAGACTGGCGTTTGTGGATATATTCCAGAATTTTCCTCACTGTTTGGTACAAAAATAAAACAAGAAAAGGTTTCCTTGGAATGGGGTGCAAGTGTAACTAAACAAATACAATTCTGTATTGTTAACCAAAAAGATACGATCAATTACTGTGACTCTAGAAGTATTCTAACTTTTATGAAGCAGGACAATTTCCCAAAATCGTATCAATTACTTCCTCTCCCACAAGAGTATAATACATTCTAAGTAGGAGGGATCAACTGCAGGGAGGGCATGAGCCATTCTCCTCCATCCACCCTGTGTTTCACACAATCACATTTCAGCGTGCTGGAAATTATATTGTATCACTTCTGATCTCTTTTGTGCCCCTCCCCTTTTTCTTGAGTTAGGGAAACTCTAGGAGTAGAAATGTTGTGTTCACAGCCATTTTGGATTGATTTGACTGTTTTGGTGCGAAAGTTGCCACCAAATTCATTTAAAAAAAATAGGTCTGGTGGCTGTGGGGGGCCTTCAGAGACTTCATTCTGAAGTCCTAAGAGCAGCATGCAGCCCACAGGCCACACCTTTCCCACTCTTGCTCCAAACTATCAATGATTTTATTCTGAAAGTCAGACATTTATAGTGTAATCCTAATTTACCAAGATGGCTAAGGGCCAGCTGAAGCTGGAGTGATGCTAAACCTTTCTTAGCTGAGGACTGCTGGAAATTACTTAGGACTATCCTGCTTCTAAGCCTAACCTCAAGCTAGCACAGTGGCAGCGAAAGAGGTATGCTTCTGATATATGTTGACTCCTTCATTCTCCCCTTTATTGTCCCCCTTCCTTTTCTTGGTTCTACTGGCTGAGATTAACTAACAGACCTATCATGCTGGGAGATCTCTCTCTCATATTAGTAGGTAGAAGGAGTTAATGCAAGTTCAGCCTGCACAAGCAGCTTCTGTCTACTGCTTATGAAGTAGCCATTGCATCATTGTATTAGGAATGGACTGATAACCTTTTGCGCAAACTTACAAAATAAAACCTGCAAGTTTTACAAGATTTGAATAGGTGACAGACACAGAGAGATACTCTTTATTTACTGATGCTTTGACTTTCCAATTAGTGGCCCACATGTATTTTTAAAGTCTACATGGAAATTCACCAAAAGAGCTCTTAAAATATGCAACAAGAAGAATATCAGAATAGGCATGCTTCTTCATCCACTGTGCAAGATTTCTCCTCCCTGGCTTTCCTTCTGAAAACTCAAACAGTTGCATGTGCAGTAAAACATTTTAAAATGAATACTAGAAGAAAACACCAATCACTCGTTAAATAAAATGAAGTGACATATTGTTCATTGGCACTGGAAAACAACAGAGTGTAATTGCTAGTTTGGTCAGAATGCTTTATTTTTGATTGGAAGACCTATATGCAAAAAGCAGCAGAGGACCACATTCCTCAACCAGACCTTTCCCGATTCATAGCCCAAAATGTCAATTTGGCCTGATATCACTTATACTTCACCTCATCCTATCCAAATAATTGTAAACCTTTTAACATCAGATCAGAGTGAACATTACCAAGAGTGTACAACTACCTCTGAGTTAACAGGAAAGACATATACTTATGGAGAAATAATATGTCTAGTCATTATTCAGTGAGATATCGGCTGTTGGTTAGTCTCACCTAAAGTAGACCTACTCAGTCAATTGTTGAATGGTGATTTGATATGTAAGTAAATCCCACTGATTTAATGTGTACCCTACTCAGTACTAATAACAGGATTTAGGCCATTATGTGGATGAATCTGCCAAAAACATTTTCTGTTTGTGTCTCATTTTCCTGTTTTAAGTTCATTACATCTTCCACACAATATTCAAACTATTTCTTCCCACTTCATATAAACGTGTGCAGATGGGGCAGCTTTTTCAAATGGAATTTTTTTTGGATGTTTTCCAATGAATAAAACATTTTGTGCACATTTGTCAAAAGTTCTTGTGTGAGGTTTTAAATTTTTTAGTATGCACTTCACCTAAAGTTCCAGAGTATATTTTCAGAATGAGCCATGGACTAGAAAGGTGAATGTCCCCGCCTCTTGGCCACCTTGTCTCTATAAATGAAGGCCTTCCCTTAATCTAAGTCATCTCTACAAATGAAAAGGTACAGATTCAACCCAACAGGGTGTGTGTATGGAATAAAGCACTGGAAACTGCCATGGCCCAAATTATTAATACCATTATCAGTTCATCATATCTCATTTTTCTCTATGATGAGAGTTTTTTTCCTTCAAGAGCAAATGGAAGTCAAGGAAGGTTAAATATAATATGTAACATTCACTTCAAATTATTTGTATCTCTTATTTATATTCATATTCATTCAAAATCATATATATATACATACATACATACATACATACATATATACATATGAATAAATATATTTTGAACTACTGTAGGGAGTAGGGGGACTACTTCCCATGTAAAACTGGCTTCCAAAGTAGACATAGTTGGTATAGCCGCCACATCAGCTTCAACATTCTATTTTCTTTTTATTAAAATACACTTCCAGTACTGTGTTCGATATATAATCTGGACACAGATTATATATATATTGCACAAGTAGAGCATACCCTATGAACTTTCAGTAAAGTCATGTATGCACTGAGGTTGTCCTTCATGTGCTCTGCATATATTCTGAGAGACTACATTACTTAGTTTCCTAGTAATACCGCACACAATAAGAGGTCATGATAATTACTACTAACAGTAATTGTATCACTACCACATTACTCTTATATTATTAGTAGCAGCAATAATACTGAACAACCTGGCTAGCATTCAAACTGTCAAAAATGGACAATATACCTGAAATTGGTTTATCTTCTCTGATTCTGCATATACTGAAGAATCATTTATTATCTTACCTAAAAAACACAAAAAGAAAGTATTTTTGTTAGGTTCATAAAGTTATATGGCAATTTAAGTCAATATGCTTAATGCAAAGAAGCTTTTTTTTAACACTACAAATGATCAAGCAAAACTAATTAGTTTATTTCCTCCCAATGCCCTTTCCTAATGCTTTTTAGCCAGGAGTGGCACCGTATGGAAGTTGATGGAAATCTCTCTTAATATTCCAAATCCCTACTAAAAATGCAATGTCATTGTGTGCTGCTTCTGTGTTGACACTTGTAAAAGGTAGAATGATCATGGACAAATGCAAATTTAGATACAAGCACAGAAAAATGAGGGCAGGATGAGGACACTATTACTACACAGTGCTTCAAATGACATTGATATTTATTCATTTATAATATAAAAATATGAATGTGCAATATAAAATTTATATAATTTTTATACACTGCCTTTCCACAATGGAATCAAAAGTGGCATACTTTAGAGTGGATCTGAGGTAGCTCTCCTTCAACAAGAATGTTATCAATATATGATATGGTAATCTTAATGGATAAATCACCAAGCTATATTGTTTAAGTTGGTAATATTCTACTATGTGTTAGCTATTAACAAGCCTATTAGAGAGATGTAGAGAGATAAAGGTTCATTCTTTATGAAAGTGTAACATCTTACTTGTGATATCCTATAATGTAATGAAGGCATGATGCCTTAAATGCAACATCATGTACTGTGGTGAAAGCAAAGCACCCAGCACCCAGTCATAGTGTTTCTATGGGGAATGTATATATTTGTATATCTGTAAGTACATATAATAAATAGCCTAAAAGATTACCAAACAGCCTGCTCATACCATATAAATATCTTGAGATCCTAGTACTTAAGAACAATTAAGTGGAGTGTTGATGTTAATGCTGCTTGTCTGGTTTCCATCACCATCATGAACCAGACACCAGCTGGGACTCCAGGCAGAATCCAGCTTAGATGACAAATGGCAAGGACCCTCAATTCCTCAATCTGAATGAAGAAACTGGTGGGAAACTACACCTCTCTCACTTTCCTCTTTTCTAGAACACCACAACCCCATCATCTGGAGCAGATTTAGGGTAGAGTGAGGTGGTTGCCAGCATAAAGGTGAGTCCTTTCTGCCATTGGTGTATGTTGCATGGGCAGATGGACACTATTTCATTCAACTTCAGGTAGTGAATATTAGCAATGATGAATGGGTGCAGGGAAGTAATTTTGTAAAGCCTCATTTGTCAATGTCTCAGCAACACCAGGTGAGTTAAACAGACCACTGGTATGACCTTGTATGTTTCTTTTGTTTACTATGGAGTATAATTTTTAAAAGGCACACAATGTTTTCTCATTTTTCCAGTTTATAGTACAATTACTTTCAAGCTGCAATATACCTGAGGTTCCATGTTTACACGAAAGGACAGGAATGGTGACGCGAGTAAGCTCTCTCACAGCGGGCTGTTTTCTAACATTTAAAAACTGTGGTAAATGCAAGGTCATAATCCTAGGTTGTTAAAACCACAAAATGCACGCGGGTGTCACAACTAACATCTACCAATGTTATAAATGAATTCATTTGAGGCCCAATTGTTAAAAACATTATATTGCCATGTGCCTTCAATTCATTTCTGACTTAGGGTGACTGTAAGGTGAAACAATCTTAGGGTTTTCTTGGCAAAATTTGTTCAGAGAGGATTTGCCCTTGCCTTCCTCTGAAGCTGTGAAAGCAGGAGTTGCTAAAGGTCACCCTGCGGGTATCCATGGCCAAGGAGAAACTTGAATCCTGGGCCATTTCCGCACTAGACTGTTATAGTGCTATTATTCTACTTGCAACATCCTATGGAATCCTGGGGTTTGCAGTTTCGGGAGGGGCTGGCCCCAGGATTCCATAGGATGTTGCAAGTGGAATAATAGCGCTGTAACAGTCTAGTGCGGAAATGGCCCTGGTCTCTCAGTGTCCTAGTGCAGCACTCATTCAAACCACTATACTATGCTGGCTCTGCAAATGTACAGTGTAAAAAAAATGCATGAGCTAGAGACTACTGAAACACTGCTGCTTACACACTCCCTCACCGCTTTTCAAGCTCCCAAGAAGTGACACATCAAAAGACAAAATCTTGCTTAGATAAGGAATAATATCCCTTTAACATGAGCTTTTTTTTTAAAAAAAAAAAAAGAGTATCAAGTGCAAAAAAAATGCTACCCAGTAGTATTTACACTTAATTGAAATTCAGTGCATGTTTTGTTTTATTTCAAAGCTGCTTACTGAGGAGCTCACACTATGCTACACTGTCTCTTATGTAAATGGAAGCACTTGATAATGCTGCCTCTTTTCCATTACTAGTTGACTAATTTTTGGTTAGCCAGCTAGAATACCCTTCAAACCAGTTTTGATAACTGGTTTGATAACCACCCAATATGTGTACCCTGAAATCCTAAAAGTAAACTGTTCTGTGCTTTACTTCAAATGCAGTAAAATAGGTAACATAATATTTTTATAAAATGAAACTGAAAAGAGTTTGTAGATACACACACAGTTGCACCATTCCTTTGCATACTTACTTGGGAATTACTGAATACAATCAGCCCTCCACATTTGCAGGTTTCACTTTTGCAGATTTGATTATTCACAGATTATTTGCTGTCACCTCTGCTACTTCCCTATGCCATTTTTAAAAGGGACTGCAAGCCTCATGAGACTGAGAAACTGCAAACAAGGCTTGTAAATCCCTATTTAAAATGGTGTGGGGCAGTAGGGGAGGTGGCAGTAAGCCTCACCGGCCACCCACTTCTGTCTTGTGAAGGAGCCTTGATGCCTCAAAGGAATCCACAGTGGGTTGAATATGGTGCTCATGCTTTTTTGTGTGTGCATTAAATATGGTTTGGGAGGGCCTAGAATTATTCACTTTTTCCCCACTTTCATGGGGGTCCTGTGCCCCTAACCCTAGCAAATGCGGAGGGATGACTGTACAGTGAAAATATTGAATATACTGAAAATTTTAGCAAGCCTGCATAGGACAACACTCTGCAGTTACCCTTTTGGAAAAGCACTTGGAAAGCAAGTTTTGTTGAGCTTATACACATAAAATAATATATAGGGAATGTATAAAAGTTACAGAGTAAACACCCACTCTCCTGTTTCATTAAAGATACAGTGACTAAGCTCTGCTTCTTGCCAAATTCAGACTATGTATAGTTCAGGTTATGTAGAAACATAACTACATATAAAGCCAGAAATGTATTTAAATATAATAATGAAACCATTTTTAAACAATGATAACAAAATTTTTAACAAAATTAATAGCTAACCAGATATAACTGTTTACACAGTCCCGCTCCAGAATCCTACATGGAAAATGTCTTTTTTTTCTAGCAACATCTCCCAGAATCCCCAGCCAGCATTACCTATGGCGATTCAAGAAGAAGGATTCAGAAAGGTGAAGTCCAATGGCTATCATTTCCACAGAATAATACTAAATCAATTATAGGCCAAGATTAACAGGCAAGTCTTTAGGGCCCACTGTAAGTCCTATGATAACATACAGCATTTTTGTAAACCATATTGGTTGTATACTAACATTGATAAGTTTGCCATAATTCCTAACAAACAATAATTAGCACATATTTTCTTAAGATATGAGCCATTTTCACACTTCACTTTACAGTGCTATTATTCCACTTTCAACATCCTGTGGAATTCTGGGGTTTGTACTTTATTGAGGCCCAGGAGCTCTCTGGCTGAGAATTCTAAAGGCCCCTCCCTAAACTGCCAACCCCAGAATTGCACAGAATGTTGAAAGTGGAATAAAAGCACTATAACAGCATAATGCAGAAATGGCCAAAAATCCAATTATAGTCTTTTCCTACTGACAGGTTAGGAAGTAGAACATTGTCAAAAAATGGAATTGGTTGAAAAGTAGAATCCATGTACTGTGCTGTAGGGAGCATGAGGGTTCACTTGGAATGCACCATGCCACTTGCCAAGTCTCTCAGCCAGCTTAGAACCTCCTCCCCTCCACCTCGCTTTGTGAGCAGTGTGCATGTGCGAGCATTTCCAAGCAGCCTCTATAGGAAAGATGAATTGATGAAAGAACAGAACCCCTGTCAAATTAATGGAACTTGTCCTTAATTTGGAAGTGTCAGAAGAGAGAGTTGTCAGATAACACAAGCATCAAAATGTAGGAGTTTCCTGTAACCACAGTATTGCAATTAAGACCCACTGAGATCTCTCTGAACTCTGGCTTTTCTGTTGTCATGAAATGTTCTCACAAGTATAGCAATTTTTTATCCTGTTCTAGCACCTTCTGTGTCAGTACTGTACTAAGGCACACACTACTTGCATGCTTGCTGTGCCTGAAGTCCTGGAACAAACGTAAGGAACTGTTGTTCCGTGCAGCACAAATGTCAAATTTGCTCACATCACTTGAACTGGTCAAACCTGTTTGTGTGACATGTATCTTCTTTCTGTGAGCATGACTTTGAGTCGACTTTGAAGTTTACAAATGGAACAGCAACTAAATGAAGCAAACAAGAGCAAGCAATTTACAGCTGAATTACTGGGCACAGACAAATACTGGAATGAAACTCCTTCAGTTAGCTTTGTTCACACTTTTCTTTTATGGCTGTTTTAAAATAATTATTAAGAAGCATTTTAAGTAACCTGTTCAGTTGTCTTACAGGGCAATTGCTGTGTCTACTCAGAGGTGAGTCTCACACAGTTCAGTATAAAGCTTACTCCCAGGTAACTGTGTACTAGATTGCAGCCTTAATAGACCTGGATGAAGTAAGAGACTTCTTACAGAAAGGAACAGCACTCAAGCTTTCATCATTCTGATATACCTTACTCCATTCAGACATATAAGCCTCATATATATTGTCATTCCTTTATACTCATAGAAAACTAACCATATAAATTACTCATGACAGCAACAAAAAAAAATAACTTATTTTAAGGAAACGTTTTCTCTCTAACCCCATTTCCACACAATGGCACTCTCCCGTGTTGTCCCGTTGCAATCCTGGCAGTGCATTTGCCAGGAAGGGAGTGTGACAGGAACGCTCCCCTCTACACCCAACTGGCTGCCTACAGAAGGGAACCCAAAGTACACGCTTCTTCCTCCTGCACTGCAGCTGGCCTTCTTCCTATGCTGCACTGGAAGGAAGGAAGCACGTGATCATACATCCTACCCTTCTGCCTGGCAGATAAGTATGGGAGCATTGCAAAATCACGGGTGCTTAATGTTAATACATTAAGCACCCATGATCATGCGATGCTCCCATAATCATAATACACTGAGATAGATGGCAGCGAGGCCGCAACGATGTTGTGCGAAAGCACGACCTAAGGACTGCTGCCATATCTTCCCTATAGTGGGGCTGCCAGACAGAAATGGTCTAAGAACAGATCAATTATCATATTTTTTTTCAAACCTGAGCATCTTGTTAAATCTAATATTTTATCCACTTTATCCACCTGAGGTGCATCCCAAAGTTTGCCACAAAAGAGTAAAAGATAAATGGGATTATATACTTTTCCAAACACTGTTGAACTGCAACTCCAAGCAGGCTTAGCCAGCTTAGCCGCCATATCCAATGCTGAGCCATGCTGGGAGTTATACTTCAACAAAATCTGGAAGGCTGCTGAATTCCCAGCCCAGGTGACAGAAATATATATTCTTTCCAAAGAAAGACTAAATACTTGAGAACATGAAAACAGTGAAATCTAGATAATGAATGACACTGATCAACAAAGGAACAATAATCAAGTGCTTACTTCCCAGTGCCGTGGGACAATTACCCAGGCCCTTTCCGCATCCTACCTTTTCTCGACACTGGGGTGCAGTGCTTGCACAAGCAGCCTCTTGTGAGAGGCCCTCGTGTCCAGGTTTCTTCAGCTCCACATGAACTTCCTGCTGGTGCGAGAGCCCCGCCTCTTCCTTTTGCAATGCGGCCTAGCACCTTCCCAGGCTGCACTGAGACAGGAAGTGCAACCAGCCCAGCTCCTGAAGCTCCGCATGCAAGGTAAGTGTGCGCGAGGCCTGGGAGCAATGTGCGACCACGCATCATTTTCAACTTAAAGCTGAAAATGTAAAAGTGCGTGAGCAGTGCCTGCCAGGCCCTGGAGCATCGCGCAAAGGTGAGTGCGTCATGTGGACCACTCCTCACATTTGCGCAACACTTGAAGGGCCCTTTCACATGGAAAATGCCGTGTGAAAAGGGCACCAGACATATTTTGAACAACTGAGAAACCATATACTGATGTCCTCCGACCTGAATGGAGTGTTATTGTTGTGTGCCATCGTCATTTCTGACTTACTGTGACCCTAAGATGAACCTATCATGGAGTTTTCTGGGCCTGAGAGTATGTGATGAATCCCTGTGGGTTTCCATGGCTGAGCAGGGAATTAGACCCTGGTCTTCAGGGTTGTAATGCAATGCTCAAACTACTATGTGACACTGGCCTGAATGGATAGGGAGTGGTTTCCTATGACCACACCCATGAAAAGGAAATGAAGACAATGGGAGACTTGCTAGTGGTAAGACATTTAGAATTTTCTAAGAACAGAAAGCCTTCACAGATTGTCTTGTGACAGTAAGGAGATGCTGGATGCAAATCACCCAAAAATGGAATACATTGTTGGCTATTGTTTAACTCGTGCCTTTTGTGGAGAAGATTTTTTTTCTCAAAATGATGATTGTTTTCCTGACATTGTCATCAAGGACATGAGATGGATATCCCCTGTGAAGCAGCTGTAGCTTAAGCTCATTGGTCCTTTTATAGTAATTTTCATTGGTGTTACAGATATGTTGGTTGCAGCTGTCTAGATCAATTTAAAAAAGTATTTCACATTTACACTTCCATTATATGCATTTAACATTTTAACATTAACCTTCACCTTGGCCCTTTTCGCATGTTACCTGTTTGCGTGACGGGGGAGGGCGTCTCACGTGAGAAGCCTCGTTCGAAACGCTGCCGCTTCCCCCTCCTTCCTACCGCAGGTCGCTTCCTGTTGGTGCGAGCGTCACGCTAGCGTCCTGCCCCTTCCTTCCGCAGCGCAGTATGGGAGGTAAGTGCGCAAGGGCGCTGCGAGCATTGCGCGAGCACAGGGCATTTTCGGCTTAAAGCCGAAAATCAAAAAATGTATCCGCGCCCCGCCTCAGCCTCGTGAGCGCCGCGCAAGTGGGAGTGCGTCATACGGAGCAGTGCTCCCATTTGTGCGGTGCTCAAGGGGCGCTCACGCTAAAAAAAAAACACGCGAAAAGAGCCCTTAATTCACATAACAAAATAATTCTTTAAAGACATCATTATTTTCTTGAATGAACATTTTGTGGCAAATTTTTATTTAACCATGAAAGTAATAGAAAGACTCACCTTAGCAATCTATTTCCAAAGTGGTTTGAAGTTTGGACTATGACTCTGGAGACCACGGTTCAATTCCCTGCTAGGTCATAGAAACCCACTGGGTGACCTCAGGTGCGTCAAACACTTTCAGCCCCAGACAACCCCATGATAGGTTCTCCTTAGGATCACCATAAGTCAGAAACAATTTAGAGGCACACACCAACAAACTTTTCAAGGTGGTAATTTTGCCCCCATTATCAGGAAAGACAAGATCTGACAACAATATGGGTTAGAACTGATTAGGTCAAGCCTCCTGAGGTGAGCCCCTCAGCTCTGAACTGGGAAAGAAACCTCCAAACTTCATCTTTGCCTGTCTCAATGGGAGCACCCAGACTATCCCCTCAAGCAGCTCTAGTAAGCACTCTTGAAAAGAGTTCAAGCCTAGAGCAAGGAAATCCCCCTCCACCCCTCTTGCTGGTCAGCAACCATAACCATGTGGGTGTAGTTGCCTTACCTTCTGCTGCCTCTGAGAGTATCTTGATTATAACTGTTAAATGTCCTTGCACCTTGCTAGCTGTGACAAAATGCAAACTAGGATAATAAATTCCAGAACTGCATTGAGTAGGTGAAAAACCAATTCCAAGGCCAATCAGGGCATGGTAACCAGCTGTAGGGATGGTAGGGAGGCAGGTAATGGTCAAGGAGGCCAAATTCTGGCCAATTCCACCTTAAATGGGTGAGCCAGACCTAAGTCTGTTGGGAATGACATCCCTGAAGTCTCTCCAATATGTCATCTTTCCAACCATAGGTTGGGATGGGCAAAACCATCCCTGGCTAAGAGCCTAGGTTGTACATAGAAAGTAAATTCCTCGCCTGTATGGTCAAAATTCCTTTTAGGGTAACTTTTTTTACCCTACTTTTTACTCTGATGTTTTACAGGACTACAAAATCCATAGCCTAAATATTTAGCAATGTCATTCCAATTAGCCTTGCTAAATGCACTGTCATAAAGATTAAACAGATGAACGTCCAGTAATTTTCTACAACTGCTTATAAGGGGTAATGATTGGTAATGTCTTTGGTGTGGAACCTGATTTAACCATAGTTAGACCAGACCCACTGAAATCAATAGGACCAAATTTACTTACAGCTAACATAAGTCCCACTGCTGTCAGAGACAGTCACATTTTAGAAAGCAAATCTTATCCTATGTATTTTTCCCCTTTTGACTACAGAATATCATGCTTTAACTGTGTCACAACTATATTTTTTTTTTAAAAAAATACTGTGCTGTAAAGGATATGAACAGGCACTTGATACCTAAGTGTTTGCTATTGACATAAACAATTGGTCAGGGTCTGAACCTGTGCGAGTGCTTTTCCATAATTCTGATTAGTAGATAGCTTTCATTTCCTTTCTAGCTCTGTCTCCAGATAAGATCAACTATTCCCAAGAAGAACCCCTGATCAAGTACATTTGTCATGCGAACAAGTATAATAAGGTAATTTATCATAGTCTGTCAAGAGTTTTATTCCAGAAAGACTACTCCATTTTTATCCTTACTTAAAAAATTTGCTGTCACTCTTGCTGAAAAATTTGGTAGACATTTTGGACATGTTTAAAAGCCATTCTAAAGCGATAGTGGTAGATAATTAGGTTATCTGCTATCAAAGTCTTTTTTTGCTCTCTAAAATGCGTATGATGCTATGAACCCTCTGGCTGACTTAATACGGCCTGCTAAGTATAATCATTTTTCTGCCTTTTCCCTATTCAATTGTAGTCAGTGGCCAGTACAATTCATGGTGACAAATTAAACCTTTCCAGAAAGTCTAATTGAACAATTTTGTTTTCCTTAGAAGATCTTGAATCAACTGCAGTTGTTTCATTGGATTTAACAACCACCACCAAGGACTTAGGGCACAAGCAGGTTCTAGGCTGCTGAACACACAATTTGATTACTTATTTACTGTTTGATGTTTTACTGTTTAAAGTGATGTATGGTTACAAACAAAACAGACTTTTTTCCCCACCAAATTTTCGGAATGGACATTTAGAAAAGTAATCGCTCCATTTTACCACATGGCATGGCCTTTGTAGACTTAATGAACAATGCCTGGGCAAGAATTTGCTAGATTCGTAGAAGTTCATTTGGTTATTATAGACTGTACTGCAGCATTTAGGACATATGGTCTACTTACTTTATTTGAACCTTTCTTATGAATCAGTTACGGCTTTTTTAATGACTAATTTACACCCAATTGTTTAAAAAAAATGCCTCCAAAAATTTCATAGTTTTAAGACAAAATAAAGACCTAAAACCAAAATGGCTACCACCAAATAGAAGTTTCCTTCTTCCTGTTGCATACTTCTGTGCCACTCAGAAAAGGCTGCAGAGGGATTTTACATTTATTACATTGAGAACAACCTAGTCAGAAATGTTTTGCCACTAAGGCAATGCAAAATCATTAAACACTTAACCCACTGGCAACTGTAACATTAAATTATGATACATTAGTGTTTTATTACATTGTACTGTTGCTGGCTTGGATCTAGATTAATCATATTTAGTGTAGATCTACTGAAGCCCAAGGAATTTAAGTTAGTCACTATTAACACAGGTCCCATTGCTTTTAATGAGTGCAAGTATGAATAAGTCTAAATCACTCAATTATTATACCCATGAAAATTATTTTTCTCAAAAATCAAAATTTAAATTTTATAATGCATATCCCTTAATTTAGTTGCCTAATAAAACTTTTTTTGTGGGGAGGGGGAATTTGTGAAAAAGCAACATTGGTATCTTGCACATATTACCCTTTCTAAACGTTGATGCTTGGGGCTATCAACCTCATTACAGTTTAATAAAGTCCTGAAATCTCTCACTTAGGAAATTTTGCATTAACTGTAACTGCTAACTCTGCCACCAAAATTAACTCTCTTTAGAATTCAGTAGTTTGGTTCAGACGACACAGACACGTGATTCATACAACCACTAGAGAGAGGCTTATAAAATGAACAAAAATTATATTAAGGGAATTATTTAAATAAGGAAATGAAGTGTCATTCTTCAAATAATAGGATGAAATTGCTTGAATGAACCTAATTTGAATATGCTTGGTTAAAGTCCCCAATTTGCAAGAGAGCTTTTCCCTAGGTAAAAGCTATTAAAAGTTTATCTTAAACTTCATCCTAATCAACACATCACAGATAGGCAGGAGTAGCTCACAGGTCCCACAAAAATCAGGAAAATAATTCCCCTTTGTTCCAGTTGCAAGTAGCTTGCACAAATTGGAACAGATTTTACACCACTTCTGGTTCTAAGATCATGAGATGTTTCAAGGACTGCTAGCTGGAATCCCATCTAGTGAGATATCTACTTGAAACATTTTTTTTTTCTTAAGGTCTGCTGCCTGTATTCTTATCATGCATTTATAGCACAGATTTCCGCCCCCCTTTAAAACATCTTGGTCTCCTTTTTCAACATGGTCTCAAACTGAAAGATTTGCTCCTTTCCCAGCTCTACTCTTCTAATCAACAGCCAATTACCAACCGGCCTCTTTAAAAATAATAATAATAAAATAAAAAATCCTGCTCTAAACCATTGATCGATCACATGGACCTTCTAGCTACTAGTTAAATAAAAATCTATGATCAACTAGGGTTGCCTGGTTTAGTACAGGACACAGCTGTATGACAGTTCAAGATGGACTGGGATGAGATGGGCCCCTCACAAAATCTTTGGGTTCTAATCTGCTGAAAACATGAAAATCCACAGAAAATCTCCAGGTGGCATGCCACACAATCATAAGATAACAATCTCACTTTACTGATTGTGTAGAGAGGAAAGAAGGACGCACAGTGGCAAGCCAATTGTGATCCCAGTATATGCAGCCCCACCACACAGTGTGAAATAGGCCAGTTGTTGCACATGAAATGCTTGGAGGTTAGATCTACTAGAAGCATAGCTAACACCTATTCTCTCACATATTAAAGTTGGAACATCCTCTGTCACCCTGGTATGAAATTGGACTTTAAAACTCCAAATGCAGGACATCCTGTATAAAATGGTACACTTGTCCATTCCAAATTGTGCTTTACCTTCCATCTGGAATCTATATGAAAGAAAGGCAAGTTCACTTCTATAATCATTTCCTACTACCCCTTTGAAGCCTCTCTTCCACAGGAACCATAACAAAGACATTTGTGATTGTCTTATACCTAGTTAAATAGCCCTAAAGCCAGGCATCTGGACTACTTGTTTGCATTACAGTCTCAACTGTAGGTCAGCCATGAAATACAAACACAAGAGAGGGGGAAAAAATATAGAGACAAATACATTGTTCACAGGGCTATATAAGATTGGTTATCCCTGTTGCTGAGCTGTTATGCTAGACAGGTAGACAGCCATGTTTGCCATTATATATATATATATATATATATAGAGAGAGAGAGAGAGAGAGAGAGAGAGAGAAGTTTGCTTTAGAGTTGCTGCAAGTTGGAAACAACTTGACATTTCTGACTTGTGACAACTCCAAGGCAAACTCATCATAAGGTATTCTTGACAAGATTTGTTCAGAGGGGCTTTGCCATTACCTTCCTCAGGGGGTCAGAGAGTGTGACTTGCCTTAAATCACCTAGGGGGTTTCCATGCCTGAGCAGGAATGCAAATTCTGGTCTCTCCAAGCCTTAGTCCACAACTCAAACCATTATGCCATGCTGAATCTCACATATACATGTGTGTGCTTGTGTTTGTGTGTGTTTATTTTTTATATATATATTTTTTGCAGACAGGACAAAGCAAATCCCTACGCTGTGAAGCAAACTTTTTTTTTTCCATTTCAAAACAGGCCTCTTATATGTCAGGAGATCTGTTCAAATCAAGAGAATACATAAACAGAGTTATGTTTAAACCTTAGGTAATAAAAATTATTATTTTTATTTCTCAGACAAAATGGTTAAAATATATAAAACAAATTGGGTTCTTTCAATTGTAATCCTACAAATATTTGCCTCGGAGTAAACCTTATTGAACTCAGTAGGACTGACTTTTGTGCGAGTATCTACGGGATTTCACTATAAACAACCTACCTCTCAGCACTTATTTTTTAAACTAAAATCAATTCTAGGTAACTCTACCAATGTAATCTGCATCTTATTAGATGCATCCTAAGATCTATTGCACAAATCAAACCCCATACAATGGATTTTAATGTGGACATAATATTTTCTACTGACCCTCCTCCCCCAAAAAAACCCTCAATAAGCAGGTAGCCTATAACAAGACTTGGCAGTAAGAGGCTATAAAACCTGGACTATTTACATCATAAAGTAATAAATTAGGGTCCTAAAACAGCACAGCACTACCAAGTAAGAACCCAAAATGCTCCTGATGCCCATTCAGAATCTAAGGCCCTTTCTGCACTATACCTCAATAGTGCAGTGTTCCATTAGAATCCCAGCTTTGCCATTTCCATGGTGGTGTTGGGTTGGGAATACTCTCCACTGCACCCTTTTGCATTAAGCGGATAAGTAGTATTTTTGCCCCTGGTGTTACCTCCACAGTATCATTTGCCAGTATCCTGCCTTTTCCCCTCCCCACAGCTCCTGATTGGTTGTTGTTGTTGTTTTTGAAAGCCATACTAGTGCAGCCACATTAATGTCATGACATGTCAGCACACTACTGCAGTTTTGCACTACAATCCTAAAAAATGTATTTTAAAAAAAAATTAACTCAAAAGAGAAATTTAAAATAAACATGGAGAGATTGTAGATTCCAAAGTTGACACATGATGGGAGTAGCTGAGGGAGGGACAACATGGGCTCACCCACACCCCTCCCACTCCTGGACCCACAATGACAGGAAACGCTATCAAGTGCTACTACGGAACCACTCTGACTCAGCTGATGGGATTGTAGCACTAAAGGAGGCTCTTAATGGATTTTTTCTGGAAATGAAATAGGGCTGATTTGCAACACTTGGGAATAGAATAGCAGCTGAATAGCAACGATGTCATGCAGCAGCACCGCTCCTGGACCAGGAACAACTTGTTGATGTGGCTAGATAACAACATCATGTGGAAAGGGCCTAAGTTAACAATGCTTAAGAATGAATTCTATTTATGTGGGCGCAGAATATTGGACATTCAATTCAATTAGACGAATGGGAACAGAGCTGGAGAAGGACACAAAAATTTACAATGGCTCAGAATCTTAAAGAAAACTATTTCAAATTGCTTCATAGATGGTATATGACACCAGACAAGTTAAAAAAAAGATTTACAATACAGGCACGGGAATGTGTTGGAAATGTCAGAAAGAGGTGGGAACAATATTTCACACGTGGTGGTCATGTCCCAAGGCAAAGAAATATTGGAGTGAAATGCATAAAAAGATGTGTGAAATACCTGAAGGTTCAATTTGTAAAAAAACCTGAATTTTATTTGTTAAACATGACAAATGTTCTTGAGAATACTAGTATTAAGAGACATATGAGATTAATACTGTATATGATAATGACAGCCTGAATAGAATATGCCAAAATGTGGAAGTCTCAGCAAATACCCACAACTGAACAATGGTGGGGGACGTTTATTGAGAATAGAAGGGGGGAGGAGCCAACTACGATGGCAGAGAGAGGCTAAATATTCGACTCCCGGAACAGATGATTATAAAATAATTTCAGAAGCCTTTTTCAAAACAAAGAAAGAATGTGAGTAATTAATTGAATAATGTGGGAAAGAATGTAAGATAAGATAGTGGATTGGTTTCGATTCTTCTCCAACTGGAGGGAAAATAAAAGACTCTGTTTAAACTGCAAATAACTGTTGAAACGGACTGAAAGCAAAACAGTTTTTTTTTTTCCCCCTTTGTGGTCCTTGAGATATATGCCGCCTAAAAAAAGGTCTATAAACACCCTGTTTGGAAGCGACCTACAGCAACAGATAAAACATATAATCGTCTAGTTAGAGATTTTGAAAATATAAACTTAAACTCTAACGGAGACGAAAAAGTCATTAAAATGGCGGCGAAGAAAGCTGCGAACGGAGCTAATGAAGAGATAAAAACTTTTATACACAAGCTTATTACAGAGTCTAATCAAGCTCTTGTTACTACAATAACATCTAATATAAGGGCAGAAATGGGGCAATTGCAGGAAAAAATCTCACAGGAGTTAAAAGCATTGGACCTTAAAGTGGAAGATATAAAAAAAAACCAAGGGAATCAGCAGACCAGACTAGCACAACATGATGGCAGGATTTCTTTGTTAGAGAGACAAATTATCCAGCTCCAAGACCAGAACAGAAGAAACAATGTGAGGATTCATGGATTCGCAGAGCAGCCACAACAAAGTCAAAAATCCTTGAAAGAGGAAGTTTTAAAATGGCTAAAAAGCATTGTTCCTGAGATTTTATGGGAAGATTATGACATAGAGAGAATTCATCGTGTGTCAGCTGCAAGAAGAGGAATAATTCCCAGAGATATTATAATGAGAATTGCGAATTTCAACAAGAAAGATGATTTGATGAGAGCTGTTAGAAAGAATCCAGGAATATTGAAGTATCGAGATAACACAGTGGAAATTTATAATGACTTATGCCGCGAAACAATAAATTGGAGAAGGGAAATGAAACCCTGCATCATAGTTCTACAGAGAGTTGGGATAAGATACAGTTGGGGATATCCCATCTTTCTGAAATTCCAATATGCTGGCAAATACCACAGAATAAATTCTCTTGAACAAGGATTGCAACTCCTGAGAGAACTGAAACTGATCCAGCAAGAGGAAAAGGAAGAGGAAGGTGCGGTTGGAGGAGCCGAAGAAGGAGCAGTGGGAGGAGCCACTGAAGAAGGAGCAGCGGGAGGAGCAACTGAGGAAGGAGTAGTGGGAGGAGTAACTGAAGAAGGAGCAGCGGGAGGAGCAACAGGAGGAGCAAAGAAGAAGACTTCGGGAGATAAACGAAAGGACAGAGGCTGAGGAGGACTGGAAGAAACAATATGATATAACAGAAGAAGAAGAAAGAGCACTTCATAGAGTAGGAGAAGGGTAGATGACTACTGAGTAAAATATATTCTTATAGATTATAAATGCATAGAGATAGATTTATATATATATAAAGCAAGAGGGTAGAGAGAGGGAAGGGAGGGGGAAGAGAGGGAAAAAAAATATGGGAAAGAAAATAAATCGGGAGAAGGTATTGGTCTCTATGCCGGGAGTTGGCATACCTTCACCCCCCCCCAGGACCATGGCTGGTCGTTTCCAAGGCAGAAGCGCTTTGGAGGAAGGGGGGGGGACAAATGTTTGTGTGGGGAGGGGAGGGGAGGGCGGGAAGGGGGAGGGGAGTGGGAGGGGGGAAGGGAAGGGGAAGGGGAGCACCATCACATTAAAGAGCCAATGGGGAGTGGGATTAGAAAATTCAAAATATGAAAAATGGAGAATAGATTGAGAATATCAACATTGAATGTGAAAGGTTTGGGGTCAATAATAAAGAGAAAAAGGATAGAATCGATATTAAAAAAAGATAAGGCCGATATAATTTTTTTACAAGAAACACATGGAAAAAGAGATAAAAAAAATGAGCTTAGATTGAACTGGGTAGCCATTTATGAGGAAGCATTTGGTACATCCAAATCAAGAGGAGTTGCAATAATAATTTCCAAAAGATGCAATTTCATTGTAACAAGTGTGGAGTTAGATGAAAAAGGTAGATATGTAATTATACAAGGTGAAATAGATGGAGAAACATATGGTATAATGAATATTTACGCACCTAATGAAAAGCAAAAAGAGTTTTATGAAGAAATATTTAATAAGATCAAAAAAATGAAAGCAGACTATACAATAATCGCAGGTGATTTTAATATGGTGATGGATAGATGGAAAGATAAATCAGATCCATCAATTAGAGATAGATACAATAATATAACAATTTTGAATAAATTAGTGAGTAGAAATGAACTGATAGATGTTTGGAGGCTAATAAAGGGTGAAGAAAAGAAATATACGTATTATTCATCAGTTCATAAAAATTACTCAAGAATAGATTATATTTTTGTTTCAAAGAATATGATACCTAGATTAATAAATACAGAAATTGAAACAATAAAAGTGACAGATCATGCTCTGATGAACTTGGATATAACTATGAAAAGGAATTATAGAGAAGCAAAAAGGTGGAGACTGGATACTAAGTTATTTAATTATAAGGAGATAGTAAATAAAATAGAGAAGGAGTGGCAAGAAATTTGGGATATAAACAATAAGGAAGTAACACAAGATGTATTGTGGGATACAATGAAGGCAGTGGTAAGAGGATTATGCATTAAAGAATCAAGCAAATTAAAGAGACAATTAGGAGAAAAAAAATTAAAATTAGAAAAAGAAATAAAGGAACTAGAGAATGATTATATAATAGATAGAACTAAACAGAAACTAATAATATTACAAGCAAAAAGAGATGAATTAGAAAAGATAGAAATGGACGAAGTTCAGAAAAATCTAATATACTTGGAAAGGGAATACTTTGAATATAGTAATAAAAATTCTAAAATGCTGGCTAAATCAGTACAATCAAAAAAAACTAGAAATATGATTGGCGTAGTTAAAGATAAATTTGGTAAAGAAAAAAGGTTGATGAAAGAGAAATTAAAAATATTTGAGGAATTTTTTCAAGAATTGTATTCAGCAGAAGATAAATCTTTAGAGAACATAGAGGAGTATATTAATGAAAATTGGAAAGTAAGATTAACAGAACAAGATAAAGGATTGATGGAAGAAATGATATCAGAAGAGGAAATAGAAGAGTAATAAATAATTTAAAAGGAGGAAAATCACCAGGATTGGATGGACTAGGTCCAGAATATTATAAAACATTTAAAAAAGGTTTAATTCCTAAACTAAAAGTGTTATATAATAGTATATTGAGGGGTGAAAAAATTCCATTATCATGGAAGCAGTCACTAATAATATTAATTTTAAAACCAAATAAGGATCCTATGGATCCAGGTTCTTATAGACCAATATCTTTAATAAATCAAGATGCAAAAATCTTGACAGCAATAATGGCGAAGAGGTTAAATAAATTTATTTATAAGTATATACATAAAGATCAATGTGGTTTTATTCAAGGAAGACAGATGGCAAATTTAATAGGGAAAACGATAAATAAAATAAATATAATGGACAGAGATAAACAAAAAGCTAATTTTAGCCCCAGATATATTTAAAGCCTTTGATTGTGTGGAATGGCCGGCATTAAAAACAATTTTAAATAAAATAGGATTAGGAGAGAGATTTAAAGGGTTAATAAATCAATTGTATTCACATAATACATCTGTAGTGATGGTAAATGATGGATTTACAGAACAGATTCAAATAACAAGAGGAACGAGACAAGGATGTCCATTATCTCCAGTTTTATTTGCAATAGTTATAGAAATGTTAGCGAATGTGATAAGAAATGATGAGAATTTGGAAGGAATTGGAGTTAAGGAAAAAAATAAAATAAGCTTATTTGCAGATGACACATTGTTGACAATTAAGGATCCAATTGAAAAGATAGATAGGATAGATAAACATTTAATAGAGTTTGGGGAGAAGACGGGATTAGAAATAAATTGGGCCAAATCAGAAATAATGTTATTTAATTATACTAAAGAAGAAGTACAAAAATTTATAAGTAGTAAAAGAGGATTACTTAAAATAAAAGAATCAATTAAATATTTAGGAATAGAGATTACAAAAAATGTACAAGAATTACAGGAAAAAAATTTCAAGAAATTAAGATTAGAAACAAAAAGGAAATTAGAGGACTACAAATATATAAAGCTATCGTGGTTTGGTAGAATAGCAGTGGTAAAAATGAAAATTTTACCTAAAATTAACTTTTTGTTTAGAATGTTACCAATAAAAATATCAGAGGAAGAATTAAAGGAGTGGCAAAAGATATTAAATAATTTTTGTAATGGAAATAAAAAATCAGGATTACCAAGAAATATTGGTATAAAAGTCAAAAAGAAGGTGGCCTGGGACTTCCAAATTTAAAATGGTATTATTATGCAAATCAATTGAGATATATCTTAGAGGGGGTTTCAGGAAAGGGTGATTTAGATTGGTTAGAGATAGAAGATATGAATATTGAGACAAAATTAGAAAATATATTTTTTAGGAATTTTTCAAAGAAAGAAATGGAGAAGATAGAAAATCCTTTTATAAAAAATATAATAGAAATATGGAAAAAAAATAAAAGAAAATTAATACCGAATATATCCATATTAACTCCGATAGTGATGATGGAAAAATTTCCAATAAATTTAAGAGAAATAATAGAGAAAGAAATAAAAAAACAAAAAATTTATAGATTAAAAGAATGGATGAAAATAATGATAAATAAAGATAGAATGAAAGAGAGATTGCAGGAAACTAAAATATCCTGGTTAAATTATATACAATTAGAGCAATGGACAAAGAGTATGAAAAGATATGTTAAGGATTTTAAAGAATATACTAAATTTGAACAAATTATTATTCAAAGAGAAAATATGCAAGAAAATGAAATACTAAAAGGTATTACAAGTGAAATATATAAAATATTAGCAAAAGAACAAGAAGAGGATTTTCTTAGAAAAATGTGGGAGGAAGAGATAGTACAAAATATAGATATACAAGAATGGAGAAAAATTTGGAAACAACGTCATTTAAAAAAATTATCAATAAGAATAAAAGAGAATTATTATAAATTAGTGTGGAAATGGTACTTGACTCCAGTGAAATTAAATCAAATAGATGAGAAATATTCAAGATTATGTTGGAGAGGATGTCAAGAAATTGGTACATATATGCATATGTGGTGGAATTGCAATAAGATAATGGAGTTTTGGCAAAAGGTTTTTAAAGAGATAAAAGAGATTATAGGAGCAGATATACCAGTATGTCCAAATATTGCATTGTTATCTATATATGATAAGGTTGAGTGTACTCAAGTAAAGAAAGAATTAATAACAAATTTGTTAACTGCAGCGAGATTAATAATAGCAAAAAAATGGAAAGCAAATGAAAAATTTCAAATAGAGGAATGGTATAACGAAGTGTGGAAAATCGCAATTAATGATAAACTAACATGTAGAATTAGGTTTATGAAAGGTTTGGTTAAAGGGAATGATTTTGAAGAAATTTGGAAAATATTTTTGGATAAAGTTCTGAAAAGAGATAGTAATACTACCCTGTCAAAAGAAGAATGGCAATTTTGGAAAGTGGATTAAATAAAAAGTTGGCTCTGGGGGTGGGTATTTTTTAGTTTTAGTTTTGTTTTTCTTTTATGTTGTATATTTTGTAATTCTTAGTAGGTGTGTGTGTTAAACTTGTGATTTATAGATTTAAAAGGATAAGTGATGTCAATGTTTTTTTAAAAAAAAAGTTAAAAGAATTAACAATAGAAATAGATTAAAGGGGATGTGAAAAATATTGAATTAAATGTGAAATTATAATAGTTGAACAGATTTATAAATTTAAGGGTAAAGGTGCAAAATAACAATGAAAGGTAGTATTGCTTAAGAGAAGAGAAAAAGAAAAAGAAAAAAAATTATTTTTTTTTAATTCACTATTATGTATATCACATGGTGTTTAATTTTTTTTTCTTGTTTTGTATTTGTGATTTAGTTATATAATTAATAAAAATTTAAAAAAAAAAAAAGAGAATAGAAATGCAGATATTGTCTAGCAGAGATTAAAGGGGAAATTGGATGATCAGATAAAAGCAGAATGGCAAATTGTAATGGGTAATTGCTGGGAACTGCCAAGTGAGAATGTCTGAATTATGGTTGAAATTAAAGAGGGATAACTGTAACATAACAGGAGTGGGTGAGAGAAATGCAAGATCAAGCATGTAAGATGAACATAGAATTGTGATGCATAATTTTTATATGTGAATAGAAATTTAGAAAATGAAAACTAGATCAGAGTGGAAGAACAAAAACATTACATGTAAAAGTACAACTTAAGATGATTTTTTTTATTTGTGAAACTTAAATAAAATTATTTTTTTTTAAAAGAATGAATTCTATTTACTGTCTTAACTAGCATTGATAAAAATCTCATGGATTCTATGAGTCTATTCTCGGAGAGTATCAACTGAAGTCAGGTATCTGACCCTGTCTCCAGACAGAATTTCTTTGCAAGAGACTTAGAGAAATTTTTGGTATCTTTTTCACCATCATACATTTTAATTATGCCTGACATTTTATCTAGCGTGTAAGCCCTCTAAAGAAAAGGAACATAACCCCACTGTATGCAAGATGAAAGAACTGACATAATAGAAGGATACCAAAAATAATTACACCACATGGTCTTATGAACTTTAAACCCTAATCAGTAGTGTACTATTAAAACTCCTACAATTACTGGTAGGGATATACAAATAGTTTAATTAGCCTGTAAAAACTCGCTAATGCAATCATAACTGTGATGCTTTGATTTCAATACCCTATACTCATCACAGAATTAATGTCTCTTGCAAATATAATCATTAGGCACTTAGATTTGTCATGAAAACGGGAACTAGGATTGCCTTCCAGGCTTTCCTATGATCAGTGATTATGCTACTTCTTTATAGAGAATGAGAAAAAGTTTACCAAAAGATACACATTTTTGGCAGTGTATACCAATCAGTTCAAAGCAAGAGCTTTTCAAGTGTTAATTACAATGCCTGGGTGGGGGTTTTTTTGTGCCTAGATAAAACAATTTAAGATTTTTATATAAGGAAATGTATTTTCATTGAAAGAAAAACAACCACTACAAATTACGGCTGTAATAAAATGGTACGCTAATTTTGTACAGTTATGTTGTTGTGTGCCTTCTGGTAATTTCCAACTTACAGTGACTATCTGGGGTTCATGAATGGATCAATCTTTCAGCAATAACTTGAGAATAAATAGGGATATTTACCTGCCCACCAGTGGAAGCAAACAGTGACATTACTTGGAGCCTTTTATTTTTCTTACTTTTTGCATACAGCCAGAGTAAGAGCAGGAACTAGCTCTAAAGATTAACCACAATTCCAATTCAGAATGAAAGCAATGTTTCTTACATTCAATTTGTGGGTAGATAAAAGAATAGCTTTGGAACCAGGGAGACATCAGTAGGAGATAAAAAAGGAAAATAATGTGAACAAGTGTGGTCTCCATGATGTTTGTTGCAAAACATAATAGTTGCTACAAATATTTTAACAGCAGTGTATTAAACACATCTATTTATAATTTTTAAAACTATTTTCTTAAGTGAAAAGATGACTTACCAGAGGTGTGAACAAGTTAGAGGTCTATTTGTTTAAAAATTTGTTTGGAGCTCCAATATATTCCTATTGTTCCTGCATTATTTTTAGAGATACTTTCGTTCCTGTCTGATTCCAGCCCACTGAGTTATAATGAATGTAATGTTTGATAATCCCTATACCGAGTCAGAGTTGGTTCATCTTTCTATGTATCACAGCCTGAGAGGCAATGAAACCTTTCAAACGTTTCCCTCCCTCACACACTAGCACTTCGTCTGAAGGCACCTGGGCCAACGCTTCCCATTTTCCTTCGAATTTCTCATGATTTCAATGCCTAACAATTTTGTGGCAACATTTCTGCCCTATCCAGCTTCAACTGAACAATATAGTACTAATTAAGGTAGGATAGAAATTGTGCATACCACTAAAAATAAGACAGTGCAAACAAGTAAACATGGATATTTGGTTGTTGTGGGTTTTCTGGGCTGTGAGGCCGTGTTCTATTAGCATTTTCTCCTGATGTTTGCCCGCTTCTGTGGCTGGCATCTTCAGAGGATCTGGTGCCAGCCACAGAAGCAGGCGAAACGTCAGGAGAAAATATTAATAGAACGCAACCTCAAAGTCCGGAAAACCCACAACAACCTATGGATTCTGGCCATGAAAGCCTTCGACTTTACATCAAACATGGATATTCATCAACCATAGTCATTTCTTTCAATGGCATATACATGCATATCCCTACAGAATTAGTTGTTATTACCACAATATTTCATGAATAATGGCCTGGTTGCTTCAGGACTAGTAGCATGTATTCTCCTTACAACATTTATTTATTTTTAAAGAGCTGTAATCTTTCACAAAGAGGTACCAAAAGGATACATCAGATTTTGCTTTATCTTTTTTCACAGGGTAGTACACATGTCATACTATGTTTATTTAAAAGAATTTGCTGCTCAATGCAACATTTTGCAGTTCCTAATGTGCATACTGAATCAGGGGACGTGATGAAAAGTATGATCTGGAGATTATAAACGTAAGAATGGAACTAGTTCCATGTCACTCTTGCTTCCCTGGTAAACCCCCCCCCACAACCTGACCTTAATGGTCAAATCCCATTTTTTTTTTCTACTTCTTAGAGGTAAAGCTCTGTCTGCAAATGTTTTGGCCTCAAATCAAAACAGCCAGCAAACAATCTCCTAAAAGTGTCTGGATTTGATTTCCACTTACTGGAAATATCAATTCTGGTGGCTCTCCCATTATAGCCACTTGTTCAAAAGTAACTATCAAATAAGTCCACATCATATGACATAAGGAAGTGTTATCAATATTACAATGCCAACATTTAACTGAGGTATATATATATTATTTTCTAAATAGGTGAAATGGTTTCTAATATAGCCAAAAGTTTATCTTTTACTGAACCAATTTTAGATCTAAAAGAATTTTAGATATTGAAGTAAGTGCATTCTAATTTCATTAACATCACATTGTACTCGTTAGAGGATGAGGGACAGTTGCTGGTACTCCTTCAATCTTCTCAATTCAGACTTGGGGTGGAAATTATATGACACTTCCAAGAATTTTAAATAAGCTCCTACTGGGTTGAACTATATCTTATCAAACTTCAGTCATTTTTTGTTAAAAACCTTAACATTAATTGTTGTTTTGAAAATTAAACAAAATCTAATACAGACTATTAAGGGGCCAAGTAATTGGCAATTAAGGGGACAAGTAAGAGGAGACCTGACAGCCATGTTTAAATACTTTAAGAGATGTCATGTTGAGGAGGGAGCAGGCTTATTTTCTGCTGCTCCAGAGACTAGGACAGGGAGCAATGGATTCAAGCTGCAGGACAAGAGATTCCACCTGAACCTCAGGAAGAACTTTCTGATGGTTAGAGCTGTCTGGCAGTGGAATATGCTGCCTTGGAGTGTAGTGGAGTCTCCTTCTTTGAAGGTTTTTAAACATAGGCTGGATGGCCATCTCCTGGGAGTGCTTTGATGGGGGTTGGACTGGATGGCCCCTGTAGTCTCTTCCAACGATTCTATATAACCCTATTACCCAAGATGACTGGTCTGATCTTGGAAGGAATCAGAAGTGGAGCTGGGTGCTGGCTGTTAGTCCTCCCTCTGGGGCCAGGGGAGTTTGAATGTGAGACTATTAGTACGTGAATCTATCCTTTCAGGGAGAGGGGAAGGATGGAAATTCTGTACTATTACGTCCTCATGAATGATGCAGAAGAAGTAATAGCTGGAGCAAAATCAACTATAAAGCAGTTTTTGATGGCCAGAAACTATTGAAATCCACCAAGTGATTGCTTTAGCTGCAGGCAGTCTCGTCAGGTATCAGAGGACTGCCTCTCACTCTGATTAACTCGGGGTCTCCTTTTTTTAGGTGTCCTGCAGTCAAAAACTGTCCAGGGCCAGTCACCTTGGCAGTCTTCCCCCTTTGAAAACTCCTCAGGGTAAGGCATGGCATTTTGCTGAGCTTCCTAATATTAAGGACACACAATATAGATTTTGTTGGAGTATATCAAATTTTTTATACTGTGGTCCTCTGTGCATCAGTAATATCCTTTGCCCTTCAGTCACTGAATTCACTGGCAGGGTGAACTGGTATCTGGAAGAAGTCATACTCAGCTTGGTCCTGTTCATGCCTATATTCAATCTGAAATATAATGCTCTAAGATGTCTAAATCAAAAGCAGCAAAGACCAATGTCCAACTCTTAACATCTATCCTACTGTCTCCCACATATTCCCTATAAAAAGGAATCTTGTAGCACCTTTGAGACTGAGAGAAAGAAGTTGGTAGTATAGCTTTCACAGACTTTTGTCTACACCTTCAGATAGATCAGTATACATTTGCACAACTGCATCTCTGAATCCTACCCCCTTATACTTCCTAGTATTCATTAATGACCTGGCCCAAATTTCAACTGATTTGTTCTGAATTTTAATGATATTACTGTAAGATTTCTATCCCTGGTGACATGCTTATGAAAATTGACGCACACATTATTTTGGTTACTTATTCGCTAATGCTGTAGGACTTAGCATTGGTCTGCCACACCGTTTTAAAGACACATTCATTAGTATTCTCATGTATACAGTGATTGCTACATTTTAATACCTCTGAATAATTTCCCAATATGGCTGAATGTAATATTTATGTAAATAAAATCAAGAGACATTTGAATTTATATGAGTAATCTACCAAAAAATGTTTTCATAACTTGATAGTTTTACATTTATTCTCCTTCCAGCAGCCCTTCAAGTTATAAAATCCAATATCCTATTTGTGTAAATAACAAGCACAAGGCTATAAATAATAATTATGGTATAATTTCTTTTTTTCACTAATTCTTATGCAAAGCATTTTTCCGTTCGTAAAAATACTTTCAGAATACAATTAGTAGTACTCTATATAGTCTAGGTTTTTATGATCTGCTGAGTCTTTGATTTATATTGATGTTATATGCTAGTAAATGATGTATTGTGAGCATGGCTACTTCTAACTAACCTGACTGTAAGCTCTCCATAATATTCTGATAAATTAAATTATTCAAGAATTTGTTCATTTGTTTATAAGCAGAGTCTTCAAAGAAGTCCTGTTTTAATTTGTAAAATGTGTATTTCATCTGTCCTAAAATATTAATTTTATTTAATTTAAATACGTTCCTAAGCATTATAGAAACCATTTTCAAAATTATTTACAAGAAGAAAGCAGACAGGTAAAGACTGAATGATATAAATTGTTCCTAATATGTCAGTGTCAGAGATAACTTAAAATCATTTGAATTCCTAATGGGCTAAAACATGAGTTCCTAAAGGAACAAGACTACTACTACCTATAATGGAGAAAAGATTACCTGCAAAATGAAGTGCTCAACACACCTTTGAAAATACAAATAATATTTTGCCTTACTAATTCCTGAATGAGTCTCTACAGAAGAAAAGGGAAAAAAAGCTAAATCAGGGATGGACAAACTACAAGCAACATTTTCCTTGGACCATTTTTGTGTTCCCAGGGCCATTTAAAACACAAATCAAAATAGTGTATCTATGTGCTCCACAGGAGGCATGGGGCATTTTTTCCATGTTTTCAGCCCCAATAGGCCATTTTATTCCCAAGAATGAAGGCTTTTCCAACAGGAACCAATCAATAACTTGACTTCGACATCACTTTCTGTGTGAAAGACAGTTACTATTAATCCCTAAAATGAGAGGACCAAAAAATGTTAAAAAAATTGTACAGGGAGGGCAATGCGGCCCTTAACATGATTGCTCACCTCCACCTAAGGAGTCTCGTGAAACAACTGTATTATTATTGTTATTGTATTGTTGTTGTTGTTATTGTCGTTATCATCATCATCATTATTTTCGATGATCCACCATGGTAATTACCAAGATTTAACACATTAATAAGTATAGTGCACCTTCCAGATATCCTTGCCCTGATATTGTGCATATAATCTGTGCACAATATCTATATAAAATCAACAAAAGCAGTTTAAAAAGTAAAATGTTTTACAAGCAGATGAAAATATTTATTTTATGCCACACCTTTCTCTCCACTATGCTAACGCAGAACAGGTAATGAGGTAATACTTTGATTCCCACTGTTGTTGTTTTGTTTTTGTTTTTTAACTCAGTCATACAACTGCCCAAAGGATGGGAAAATATTTTATACTTAGCAAAACATGGCCAGGATCCTGTTGGTTACTCCCAGTTAGTAGATCTATTGAATCAATTATTCAGTGGCAAGTCAGCAGATAGGTAAATCTCATTGATTCAGTGGATCTATTGCAGTTGGGTAACAATGGGCTTTGAGGCCCATCGTATATTATACACTGAACCAAGTAGGTGAGCTTATTAAGAGGTAAAAGGTCATCATAGACCCACCTGTGGGAATGAAAAGGAAGGGGGAAAAGGGCCTCCTGTCAACATGCTCAACTACAAATAGTTATCTTTTGAAACTTAACTATCTTGGCTCCAGACTGTGATCTTTTTGAATGTACAACCACTTATCTTTTACTCCCGGAAACTACAAAGATATACAGACAGTTTTCTTGTGTGTGTATGTGTGGCAACATATCATCAATGTTTCTGATACTGTGCTCACATTCAGGAACTGCTATATCAGGGTTGGGGAAAGTGCAGCACATAGACATCATGAAGCCTCCACAATGCCTTTTAGTATCCCCTGGACTCTTCTGTCTCCCAGCTATGACAAACAAAGTATGGAGTGCGCTCCCCTTGGAGGCATGATTTATGCTGATGCTGGCTTCTTAGGTGCCAAGCAGAAACATAGCTATTTATTAAAGCCTTTGGACCTAACTTTAAGGTGTCTAATGTGGTTTTAATCTATTTAAATTACTGCTATTGTTTTAAATTGTTTTAACCTGTCTGTTGATTTTACTTGTATGCTGCCTTGAGGTCTTTGGATAGAAGATCAGGATATAAATATTTCAATAAATATGTAAACTTCCTAAGTATAAAATTAAATTTTAAAAAGTTCAAAGTCATTTTTCTTAGCTTCAAACCCATCTCAAAATCCTGAAAACTGGCACAAATGTATTGGTTTTCCTTCCCCACTCCCAAACTCTGAAAATTACAAAACAAAATGAAACATAACAAAAACCAACAACTGAAAACAAAACCAGAAGTGACATCATATCAGCTGTGTGGGAAAGCAGTGCACTGGGGATTTGGGGATAAAAAGTGTCCCAGATACAAACTTCACAAACCATTACTCAACAAAATGCAGGTGGCCAATAATATGGGAAGTGCATTGATAACATCTGATAATAGATAGGAAATCCCCAGCTAATGTGACTATTAGTTAGGCTATCTAGGGGACTCTGGAAGTTGTAGTCCAAAAAGAGGAGGAAAATAATTTTCCCAAACTTTGTTCAAGAATATGCCAAAATGCCAACCCCCCCCCCAAAAAAAACCTAGTTTCAGAATATATTGATTGTGTTTGTACATATTAGTCTTCCATGCTGTTTCTCCCAGGGAGGGGAGAGGGGTGTAAATATCCAGAGACCCTTCTCACATCTCCAACAGACTATCTATTCTGACCCAGAGGCTAGCTGGCCTGGAGCAGAGTTTAAGAATGATTTTTGATGATTGAACTAGATAAAACTATTTCAAGTCTTAAATAAGGAATACAAGTAAAGGTAAGAATTTAGGCTGTGATCCAAGAGATCTTGCTCCCACAGGGCCCTATTTCACATCTCTTGAAAATTTAATGAGACGCAGAGCTGCTAAAGAAGGAATAGTAAATGCAAATGCTCAGAAATCCAAATGGGCAATGGAAGAAGCAGGTCAGGCTACGCTAGGTGGCAAGTTGATTAGCATTTCAAAGACACAGGAACTGAAAATATATTAGTTAGAAGCAAATTTTAGTTGCTGATACAGTTAGGTACAGAAGTGTCAGCCAGGGAGTATAATCTTATTAAACTGTATTTATCATAGACTATTTCCACTATGGACATATTGCATAAACTTTCCTTTAGCAGAAAAAAATAAGCATAAAGATAAAATCAGTGATGTAATGCAGGACAATTACTCTCCCTCTTTGCTGGTGTTTAGACCATTTGCTTTAATTGTTCCATGTTAAGGTGATTAACAGAAGACTTCATGAAATAAAATCCTTTTGGATCTCGCACATAACAATACATATTGGCTGGAAACATTTTGTTGATATATGCTGTTACTTGTTATTATGTAGTTTCAAATGAACTCTAACATACATGAACCTATCATGTAGTTTTCTTCAGAAGATTTATTCAGAGGAGGTTTGCCATTGTCCTCCTATGAGACTGAGGCCATTTCTGCCCTGCACTGTTATAGGGTTATTATTCCACTTTCAACATCCTGTAGAATTTTGGGGTTTGTAATTTACTGAGGCCAAAGAGCTCTCTGGCTGAGAATTCTAAATGCCCCTTCCTAAAGTGCAAACCCCAGAATTGCACAGACTGTTGAAAGTGGAATAATAGCATTATAACAGTGTAGTGTGGAAATGATTTGAGAGAGTATGATTTACTTGGGGTCACCCAGTAGGTTTCCACACCTGAGCAGGGATTCAAATCCTGGTCTGCCAAAGGCATAGTTCATTACACAGATCACTACATAATACTGGCTCCTATGCCATCAGAATACATTATTATGTCAGTCTAAAGACTTTTGGAACAATGCACAATAAAGGGCTGGTGGTGGTTGGGGGAAGCATCTCTGTCCCTAGAGAAAGAACACCTCTCGTTTCCTGAGTCAATGGAACAACCTATTTTCTTCTCAGAACTGAACTTCTACATCATTGTTGCTGGAATGCTGACAGAAGACCTCTTCCCTCCTGCAAACACCCATGTTTTACCCTCACAAGCAGGCCAGTCACTACAGAGTACTGTGTATCAGGTCTGAGTTTCCACATTGTCCTCAATGGAAACAGGGTTTTTTTGGCCTTTTCAAGTGCTGTCTCTCTCCATTCTCTCTGTCTCCGTTTAATCTCTTGTTTTATTTGATCTGTTTTGTACTTCACTTGTATTTATTTTATTTGGTTTTATCATAGACACTGAGTTATCAATTCCAGAACAACAAAAAATGCATGAATTTGTGGAAAATGAAAAAGAAACACACGGCTGCTAGCTACATCTTTAACATAACATATAAATTGGCTGCTGTTATACAACTGCCAACTCTACTCTCAATGCAATTATGATTGCTAAATAGTTGAATAGTATGGCATGCCTGAGTATAAGGGCAGCCTTCTCAATAGAACGTTTGAACACAACAAAGTAACCCTGTTAATCTTCTTTGGACAAAATGCAGCATCTCTTAGAATCATTTTTAGTTAAAGTTCTGCCATTTAATTGTTAAAAAAAAATCAGATGAGTTATCTCCATATCTTCTATATTGTTAACTCTTGCTTACCCTTTTCCTGTTTTAAACACAGCATATTCAAATACTAGTTTATATTATTATTATGTTATTATTTCATCTTTCAGTTTGTAAATCTTTCACATTCCTCCAATACATTAAACATAAACAATTCCAGTGTTCAGCTATTCTTAGCACCTTCCAAAACCTACTTCTAACAACTAACAGAGAAGTAATATCACTGTTTACAAGATTGCTGTCTAGCTAAAAGATGCTGGCATTTCTGAGGATAAAACCAGTGATCAGGGCATCAAGTTAAAATGTCTGAAGAGCAAAAATGCATCTGGAAGACTGAACCATTTTAAAGATATTGTCTCAAATAAGGATATGATGTGTAATAAATGTTCCATGCTGTGAACAATGCCAATATTAGCATCGTTAGCATTTCAACTTCACTATTTTTCAGTCAGATGGTGTGGGGAATTTCAGGTTTAAATCTGGTTTCATAGAGAAATTTCAATAGAGATTTTATAAAGCTGTGAATGGCTGGGCAAGTGAGAAATTTGCCTAAGACACTGGTGAACCTCCTGCTTTCTATCAAAGTTCCTTATCACCCCCCTCAAAAAGCTTGTGTTCATTTTTCTCAGTGGATGAGGCGAGGAGAAAGTACCAGCTTGCTTAAGGAAACATTTTCTAGTTTTCCCCTTCTATTTCAAGAAGTTTTATCGTTCTTCTTTATGGAAATATAGAGAAAAGAAAGAAAAAAAGAAAACATATACACAGAATACCACAATACCTGAGTGTGTAAAATAACAAGAATGGAATGGATGAGAGAGAGAGAGAGAGAGCTTCCAAAAGCAAAATGAGACACTCCTGTCACCCTGGCTGCACTTAAATAATGTAAGACCATCCCGCCTGATCAGACAGAGGCTGCACTACACTATTATAGTGCTATTATTCCACTTTCAACATCCTGTTGAAAGGTTTACAGCTTAGGGAGAGGCCTTTAGAATTCTCAGCCAGGGAGCTCTTTGGCCCCAGTAAACTACAAACCCCAGAATTCCACAGGATGTTGAAAACGGAATAGAACAGTATAGTGCAGAAATGACCAATGAGGACATCTAACCCTTCAATCAGCTTGAAAATCCTGAATGCGAAATGTTGTTAGTAATATGCCTTTGGGAAACTTGATTTTTATGGGGTGATGACAAAATAGAAAGGTAGAAGGTTTCCTATTTCCTTTTTCTTGTTTTTTGATGATCAACCATAAAATAACAAGACCAGACACAGAAAATTGGGTTAAATAAGGGCCATTTGACCTATCCTAATTAAGTTCTATTTGGCTGGAAATGGAGCAAGAGACAGTAGCAAACTGATGCGAGTCCAGCTGAGGCCCAGGCACCAAACAGCCTCCAGCCTCATCCCCATCACACCCTTTGATCTGGCAGAAAATGCCAATCACCAACCTCATGGTCTCTCTCATGGAGACTATCAAATGATTATCTTCCCCAGCAGCAAGGTTCACCACACAGGTCCAGGTATGCATCCTCTTTAATAGAACTTCTTTCCTGCCTTTTCATGCAGAAGCAGAATTTGTGCAAAAGCCAAACAGCGTTCCCCTTTCCTACACAATGACTAGTAGTGTGCAATGCTTCATCCTGGTATACTATAATTCCCTGGAGTCCTTTTGGGAGAAAGCACCTGCCTTCATTGTCCACTGTGTGAGAACCATTAACACCAGGAGGCTCCCAGTTTCACTTCTGCTGTGTAACTGAAAACACTTTTCAATATAAAAATACAACTTAGCTTCCCAAACATGCACTTTTGCCCCACGTTTTGCTTTAAATGTCTCTGGCAGAAACATTGTTTGCTGTTGTTGTTGTTGTTGTTGTTGTTGTTGTTGTTGTTGTGTGCCTTCAAGTTGTTTCTGACCTATGGAGACCCTAAGGCAAATCCATCATGGGGTTTCCTTGACAAGGTGGTTCACAGGGGTTTTTGCCTTTGTCTTCCTCTGTGGCTGAGAGATTGTGACTTGCCCAAAGTCAACCAGGGGGTTTCCATGGCTGAGTAGGAATTCAAACCCTATTCTCCAGAGTGGTATTCCAGCACTCAAACCACTACACCATGCTGGCTACACAGGAACTTTAAAAAAGGGCTAATTAAGAGTTTGCTTCTGTTTAAAAAGGTTGTAATGTTGACTGCAACAATTATTAATGTGAAGATAGTCAACAGGAAATGAAGCTCAACAGAAGATTTCTTCTCCCATAGATATAGAGAGCTTCACATTTTTGGGGGAATGAAAACGACCTTTTGCAGCAGCTAGAGAAAGTGAAGAGGAGAATGAAAGGTAACAAGAAGACACGACTGTCCTCACCACTGAGCTCCTGCTTACACAACAGTTTTGTTTACTTACTTACAAGTAGGTACAACCCAAGCACTGCTAAATGTGTACCTCAAATATGTGTCACACCATTCCTCTACTTTTCAAAGACACAAGAAATTTATCCAGTGCAGGAGAAGGCAAAACCTGAGGGATTTCCAAACCATACAGAAGATCATTCTTCATTGTTGAAGATCTGACTAGAATTCTAAGTCTGAGAACACCCAACATAGGACCTTTCTGCAGCCTCCCTTTTAGTAGAGCTGGGGTACAGGGATTGCGCAAGCAGCCTCTTGCAAGAGGCTCTCACGTTCCCATTGCTTCAGCTCCACAGCTCCTGCCTGCTTGCGAGCAGGCAGCATGAGAGCCCCTCCTCTTCCTTCTGCAGTGCAGCCTGGGATTCTTCCCAGGCTGTGCTGGGGCAGGAAGTGCGAGCACCACCACTCTGGAACTCCACACGTATGGTAAGTGTGTGTGGGGCCCCGGAGCAATGTGCAATCGTGCACCATTTTTGGCTTGAAGCCAGAAATGGAATAGTGCATGATTGGCCCCTGCCGGCCCCTGGAGTGTCGCGCAATTGCAAGTGTGGGACACTCCTTGCAATTGCACGACACTCCAGGGACCCTTTTGCATAGCAAATACCATGCAAGAAGGGCCATAGCATAACAGTGGAGCAATCAAAATAAACAATAAAATCAAGGTAAAGCTGGAGAAGCTTGCTTCATTAATTCATTCACAGTTCTTAAGTATGACTCTTTCTCCTTAAATGAAGCACAGAGCAGCTTTTAAATACACATACAAAAAACACAAACATCAATAAAACAATAAAATTATACCATAATAAAATAAAACAAGACCATGAAAATTCAAGGAGAGAAGCAGAGAAATAAACAAATCTAGAGTCAAACACTTATGTAAATCAAGAGCTCTTTAATTTATGTTCAAGTTTATTCATTCTAGGAGCTGACCATAACTCTCTTGAGAAGTTGTTCAATAAACAGGTGGACTATCACTGTCTCACTTCACCTTCCAATTCACCT
Source organism: Ctenosaura bakeri (assembly GCA_948474755.1). NCBI lineage: Eukaryota > Metazoa > Chordata > Lepidosauria > Squamata > Iguanidae > Ctenosaura > Ctenosaura bakeri. The sequence goes on along the minus strand of CAOLHI010003650.1, from coordinate 57,550 downwards.
CATTTCTAGGCAGGGCATGAGGAGCGCATCCAAAAGGCTCCAGATGACTAGTAATGTTGCTTATAGTGTACTACAAATTTCTAACATTGATTTCATGAAAAGAGAAGCCTTTTCATATTTTCACAGTAAGGGGCCAACATTGTCAAAGAACTTTACAACACAGTTTTCCATCATTATCCACCCACTGTTATAATGTTCAACAGCCATAAATAGTACTGTAGGTGCTCTGGCATGCACAGTACCTTGATACAAAATAGCATATTGGGTCCCACTGAAATAGAAACTGAGTAAATAAATTAAAATTTATTATTTATTTTTTTTAAAAAAGCAGGACTGAGTGGCACTTAGACAAGGTGAAACTCTCCACTGTATATGTACATAGGGGCATTTTTTGTAATCTGTTTAAATTACTTTCATTCTAATCTTCCTTTTGAAGGACAAAGTACTAGAACTCTAGAAAAAAGGAAGCAGTTTGTAATAATGACAAGATGCACTTAGGCAATCAGATGATTACCTACTACATCCTTTAACAGAAAATGCTATCAGCAGGATGTGAAATACTGTGTGGTAGATGACTGTTAAGAGGCAGCCCCCACCCCTGGGGGGGAAAAAAAACAACCGTTCCACTAGTGCTGCACATTTAAGAATTTAGATGTAGTTTCCTTTCCAGAACATATATATCAATATGGTTCAGGGATATGATGCAACTGCAGTTTAAACACAAAATCCTAAGATAATACTACTTTTCCAGTGATGGCAATTTCTTTTGCTTTAAAACACCTCCACATTCTATCTCTTAAGCACCTTTTTTAACTTAGAAAAGTTTAAAGAGTAGCTTGGAGATTTGGTAGGAAATCGTTACGAAGAAGAAGGAAAAAAGGATGGTTAAAATGTTTAAGTAGGGAAAAAAATCTATCTGACTGGATTGATCCAAAGTTGTGTAGAGTGAAATTCTGCTAACTGGAGGAGCCTACTGAAGGAAAGGAAGAGGAAGTGATTTTTATCTGTCCCCCTTCCACCCACTCCTAGCATTATACGCCTCCAATTGTGTTTTGAGTACCTCTGGAATGCCATGTGAAACGGTGCCAGGGCTGCACAGGGAGAGAGAAATCAACACAATTTACCAGTCTGTCCTCCTCCAGTGCTGTATGCCAACTCCCTCTGCTTATGGAAGGATCCCTTCAAGTTTGAAGATCTGAAGATTCAACTATATCCAACACCACAACAGGCATTCTCAGGGGAAAACTCCACCAACAACTCATCTGTATAGACTCCTTATAAACTCCTTTAAAATATCTATTTCTGCTTGAAAACCCAACTATATTATGCTTAAGTTCAGTTTTGTAAGTACAGTCCTTCCTCCTCTACATTCATAGGTTTACGAATTTGATTAGTCATGAGGTACGTGCATACCTCAAACCTCTTCCCATTTTCTTCATCCCATCCCCTTTATTCCTCACCCCAGGCTTGCCAGGCTTGGGTTTAAACTGGAGATTTGCAGGGGATGAGCAAAGTCCTCTCCCAGTGCTGGAGGCATGTCCCCCCCCCATGTGATTGCACCTTCTGCTGTGTAGTGGCTGCTGATTGGTCAAGCGCTCTCTTTGCTCCTACTCATCTCTTTTCAAGATGGCCACAAGAAGTAATTAGAAGGGAAGAACTGTGCTCTTCTCCCTTTCATCAGAAAGTACCAGTAAGCCCTTTACTGTGCCTTTTTTCTCCCCCACTCTCCAACACTAGGACCAGAAACAAAGGAATGGGAAGGGGAACTCTGGAGAGGAGTTGTGGGGTGGGAGTTACTTGTGATTTTTCCAATTTCACTAGGGTTCTGTGCCCCTAACACTTGCAAATATGGAGGGGCTACTGTAATTCCACTACTTTCTATTCTAAGAAAGAATAATATAGTCTTCTTCTGAAGAAAAAAACACATAACCAATGCCCAGAATTCAATATTTGATTTTAAAATGTGCCACCCCCAATGAATGAGAATGCCTGATGAAAGAGAATATGAGGGTGGTATTGAACACACTAGAATATCTTAATGTTCATAATGAGAAAAAGGAGCGTTCATTTTTTTAGATGCTGAAAAAGCTTTTGATAACATCAGATGGGCCTTTATGATCAGGACACTAAAAAGAATGAATTTTGGGTCAACCTTCATAACTTGGGTTAAGTCTATATATTAAGAGCAAAGGGCATCATTACAAATTAATTTTGAAAGGATAGAGAAAGTACCTATACGAAAAGGAATGAGACAGGGGTGCCCACTCTCTCCACTTTTGTTTATACTGGTTCTGGAAGTACTACTAAGAGACATTAGAAGCCAGCAAAATATTCAAGGGATTACAATTGCGAAAGATGTTTATAAAGTCAGGGCCTTTGCTGACGATGTCATATTATTTATGGAAGATCCTTTACTTCAGATTACCAAGTTAAATAATATGCTCAATACATACAGTCAAATGGCTGGATTTAGAATTAACAGAGCTAAAACTAAAATTCTTACAAAAAATATCAAGGTTCAAGAGAAGAAACGACTTGAAGTAGCTTCAGGACTCCAGGGTGTAGATAAAGTTAAATGTTTAAGTATTCAAATTATGGGTAATAACAATCAGCTATTTCAAAACAATTATGTACCTACCTGGAAACAGGTTCAGAATAAGTTTGAAAACTGGAAAAGATTAGATCTGTCTCTACTTAGTAAAATGTTGCTGATTAAAATAAGTGTTCTTCCTAGATTACTATTTTTATATCAGATGATTCCAACTATAATTCCAAATAACAAATAAGTGGGTTGAAAGTTGTAAGAAATCTTTTCAAAAAATTTTAAGGAGTGGGAAGAAACCAAGAGTGAGATTTAGAGTAATGAAAGATTCTTGAGACAGAGGAGGGTTTGCAATACCTGATCTGAAGATTTATCATGCAGCATTGTGTTTAGTCTGGATGATGCCATGGGTGTTATTGGATAACCATAAGCTCTTAATGTTAGAGGGAAATGAGCTATGCTTCAGCTGGCATGCCTATTTATGGCATGGTTAGGCTGAAGTAATCATATAATATGGAAATCCCTATATAAAATTTGATCCAAATATAAATATTTTTTAATTTATTTTTCTTATTATATTTATATCAATTAAAATTGCAATTTTTCCATTTGTATATACATATGCCCGTTCTTGCTTTGCTCTTCCCCCCAACATTCCATTTTAAATGCGCTATCCCAAAGTTACACCCTAATTTGAGTATTTTCCATATCCTTTTCCCAGAAATATTCTTTTCTATTCACTATACTTATTAGTAATTATTACTGAAAATAGTTTTGTTTTACTATATACCATTATTTTGATTTTTTTTTACATCATCTTTGATCTATCTATTTTTTCTAATATCGGTTTCCATTCTCTTTCAGTTTGCTGAATCATCTTATCCTTTAACAAACATGCTAATTTATCTATTTCCATCATATTGATGATCTTAACTTTCCATTCCTCCATGGATGGAATTATTCCACCCTTCCAATGTTGTGCAATACACAGTCTTGCTGCCATGATCATATATAGCAAGATCTTTTTATGTTTCTTTAGTTCTTTACGATCACCAATCATATTCAGTAAATATAGTTCAGGTGACATTTCAAATTTTATCTTTAATATTTCTTGAATATAATTATGTACCTTTTGCCAGAACATGTTCACTTGCTTACATGTCCACCACATGTGATAATATGTTGCTCTTTGTAATAATTTTCTCTCATGTTCACACTGGGAGTGAATTTTATATCTTCCTTCCATGTTTTCATCCATTTTTCGATTTCTATCTGATGTTCTATGTTCTGCACCCATTTTATTGTTGTCTCTTTAATTGTTTCTTGTTCTAAATCTCATTCAAGAAGTAATTTATATATTTTGGAGACTGCTTCACATTGATAATCTGTTAAAATCTTGTCCAGCTCATTTTTACCGGTTTTGACACCTAATAGATTTTTATCCATATTAAATCTTTCTTTGATTTGTCTCTATGGAAACCAGTTCGTTTTGTCTCCCTGTTGTTTTAATTCCTCTGCTGTTTTCAGTTTAGGGATATTTCCTTTCCATTTAATGAGATCTGAATATTTAAGCAACTGGCCACTTTTTGTTCGGCTTATTTTGAAGGCTTCTTGAGGGGAGATCCATATTGGTAGTTTCATATAAAATTTGTGATGAACTTTCTTCCATACTCTTATTAATGGATTTCGAACACAATGATTATTGAAGTCTCTGTTTACTGAAGTTTTATTGTAAATTAAATAACTGTGCCAACCCAAGAGGTTATCGAAACCTTCCACTTGTAATAATGGTGAACTTTCAGAAGAGATCCAATCCTTTATCCATTTCAAGGTACATGCTTGATAATATAGTTTTAAAGAGGGCAGACCAAATCCTCTATGGTCTTTGGAATCTTGTAGTATCTTCATTTTAATAGGGTTTTTTTTCCTGGACCAAATGAATTTTGATATCTCTTTTTCCCATTGTCTGAAAGGTTTTTCATTCATGATCACAGGGAGATTTTGGAACAGATACATTAATCTAGATAGTACAGACATTTTTATTGTATTGATTCTACCAAACAAAGATAAATCGAATTTGTTCCATCTCTTTTTTTTTTTTAAATTTTTATTAATTATATAACTAAATCACAAATACAAAACAAGAAAAAAAAATTAAACACCATGTGATATACATAATAGTGAATTAAAAAAAAATTAATTTTTTTTCTTTTTCTTTTTTTTCTCTTCTCTTAAGCAATACTAACTTTCATTGTTATTTTGCACCTTTACCCTTAAATTTATAAATCTGTTCAACTATTATAATTTCACATTTAATTCAATATTTTTCACATCCCCTTTAATCTATTTCTATTGTTAATTCTTTTAACTTTTTTTTTTAAAAAAACATTGACATCACTTATCCTTTTAAATCTATAAATCACAAGTTTAACACACACACCTACTAAGAATTACAAAATATACAACATAAAAGAAAAACAAAACTAAAACTAAAAAATACCCACCCCCCAGAGCCAACTTTTTATTTAATCCACTTTCCAAAATTGCCATTCTTCTTTTGACAGGGTAGTATTACTATCTCTTTTCAGAACTTTATCCAAAAATATTTTCCAAATTTCTTCAAAATCATTCCCTTTAACCAAACCTTTCATAAACCTAATTCTACATGTTAGTTTATCATTAATTGCGATTTTCCACACTTCGTTATACCATTCCTCTATTTGAAATTTTTCATTTGCTTTCCATTTTTTTGCTATTATTAATCTCGCTGCAGTTAACAAATTTGTTATTAATTCTTTCTTTACTTGAGTACACTCAACCTTATCATATATAGATAACAATGCAATATTTGGACATACTGGTATATCTGCTCCTATAATCTCTTTTATCTCTTTAAAAACCTTTTGCCAAAACTCCATTATCTTATTGCAATTCCACCACATATGCATATATGTACCAATTTCTTGACATCCTCTCCAACATAATCTTGAATATTTCTCATCTATTTGATTTAATTTCACTGGAGTCAAGTACCATTTCCACACTAATTTATAATAATTCTCTTTTATTCTTATTGATAATTTTTTTAAATGACGTTGTTTCCAAATTTTTCTCCATTCTTGTATATCTATATTTTGTACTATCTCTTCCTCCCACATTTTTCTAAGAAAATCCTCTTCTTGTTCTTTTGCTAATATTTTATATATTTCACTTGTAATACCTTTTAGTATTTCATTTTCTTGCATATTTTCTCTTTGAATAATAATTTGTTCAAATTTAGTATATTCTTTAAAATCCTTAACATATCTTTTCATACTCTTTGTCCATTGCTCTAATTGTATATAATTTAACCAGGATATTTTAGTTTCCTGCAATCTCTCTTTCATTCTATCTTTATTTATCATTATTTTCATCCATTCTTTTAATCTATAAATTTTTTGTTTTTTTATTTCTTTCTCTATTATTTCTCTTAAATTTATTGGAAATTTTTCCATCATCACTATCGGAGTTAATATGGATATATTCGGTATTAATTTTCTTTTATTTTTTTTCCATATTTCTATTATATTTTTTATAAAAGGATTTTCTATCTTCTCCATTTCTTTCTTTGAAAAATTCCTAAAAAATATATTTTCTAATTTTGTCTCAATATTCATATCTTCTATCTCTAACCAATCTAAATCACCCTTTCCTGAAACCCCCTCTAAGATATATCTCAATTGATTTGCATAATAATACCATTTTAAATTTGGAAGTCCCAGGCCACCTTCTTTTTGACTTTTATACCAATATTTCTTGGTAATCCTCGATTTTTTATTTCCATTACAAAAATTATTTAATATCTTTTGCCACTCCTTTAATTCTTCCTCTGATATTTTTATTGGTAACATTCTAAACAAAAAGTTAATTTTAGGTAAAATTTTCATTTTTACCACTGCTATTCTACCAAACCACGATAGCTTTATATATTTGTAGTCCTCTAATTTCCTTTTTGTTTCTAATCTTAATTTCTTGAAATTTTTTTCCTGTAATTCTTGTACATTTTTTGTAATCTCTATTCCTAAATATTTAATTGATTCTTTTATTTTAAGTAATCCTCTTTTACTACTTATAAATTTTTGTACTTCTTCTTTAGTATAATTAAATAACATTATTTCTGATTTGGCCCAATTTATTTCTAATCCCGTCTTCTCCCCAAACTCTATTAAATGTTTATCTATCCTATCTATCTTTTCAATTGGATCCTTAATTGTCAACAATGTGTCATCTGCAAATAAGCTTATTTTATTTTTTTCCTTAACTCCAATTCCTTCCAAATTCTCATCATTTCTTATCACATTCGCTAACATTTCTATAACTATTGCAAATAAAACTGGAGATAATGGACATCCTTGTCTCGTTCCTCTTGTTATTTGAATCTGTTCTGTAAATCCATCATTTACCATCACTACAGATGTATTATGTGAATACAATTGATTTATTAACCCTTTAAATCTCTCTCCTAATCCTATTTTATTTAAAATTGTTTTTAATGCCGGCCATTCCACACAATCAAAGGCTTTAAATATATCTAGGGCTAAAATTCCAGCTTTTTGTTTATCTCTGTCCATTATATTTATTTTATTTATCGTTTTCCCTATTAAATTTGCCATCTGTCTTCCTTGAATAAAACCACATTGATCTTTATGTATATACTTATAAATAAATTTATTTAACCTCTTCGCCATTATTGCTGTCAAGATTTTTGCATCTTGATTTATTAAAGATATTGGTCTATAAGAACCTGGATCCATAGGATCCTTATTTGGTTTTAAAATTAATATTATTAGTGACTGCTTCCATGATAATGGAATTTTTTCACCCCTCAATATACTATTATATAACACTTTTAGTTTAGGAATTAAACCTTTTTTAAATGTTTTATAATATTCTGGACCTAGTCCATCCAATCCTGGTGATTTTCCTCCTTTTAAATTATTTATTACTTCTTCTATTTCCTCTTCTGATATCATTTCTTCCATCAATCCTTTATCTTGTTCTGTTAATCTTACTTTCCAATTTTCATTAATATACTCCTCTATGTTCTCTAAAGATTTATCTTCTGCTGAATACAATTCTCGAAAAAATTCCTCAAATATTTTTAATTTCTCTTTCATCAACCTTTTTTCTTTACCAAATTTATCTTTAACTACGCCAATCATATTTCTAGTTTTTTTTGATTGTACTGATTTAGCCAGCATTTTAGAATTTTTATTACTATATTCAAAGTATTCCCTTTCCAAGTATATTAGATTTTTCTGAACTTCGTCCATTTCTATCTTTTCTAATTCATCTCTTTTTGCTTGTAATATTATTAGTTTCTGTTTAGTTCTATCTATTATATAATCATTCTCTAGTTCCTTTATTTCTTTTTCTAATTTTAATTTTTTTTCTCCTAATTGTCTCTTTAATTTGCTTGATTCTTTAATGCATAATCCTCTTACCACTGCCTTCATTGTATCCCACAATACATCTTGTGTTACTTCCTTATTGTTTATATCCCAAATTTCTTGCCACTCCTTCTCTATTTTATTTACTATCTCCTTATAATTAAATAACTTAGTATCCAGTCTCCACCTTTTTGCTTCTCTATAATTCCTTTTCATAGTTATATCCAAGTTCATCAGAGCATGATCTGTCACTTTTATTGTTTCAATTTCTGTATTTATTAATCTAGGTATCATATTCTTTGAAACAAAAATATAATCTATTCTTGAGTAATTTTTATGAACTGATGAATAATACGTATATTTCTTTTCTTCACCCTTTATTAGCCTCCAAACATCTATCAGTTCATTTCTACTCACTAATTTATTCAAAATTGTTATATTATTATATCTATCTCTAATTGATGGATCTGATTTATCTTTCCATCTATCCATCACCATATTAAAATCACCTGCGATTATTGTATAGTCTCCTTTCATTTTTTTGATCTTATTAAATATTTCTTCATAAAACTCTTTTTGCTTTTCATTAGGTGCGTAAATATTCATTATGCCATATGTTTCTCCATCTATTTCACCTTGTATAATTACATATCTACCTTTTTCATCTAACTCCACACTTGTTACAATGAAATTGCATCTTTTGGAAATTATTATTGCAACTCCTCTTGATTTGGATGTACCAAATGCTTCCTCATAAATGGCTACCCAGTTCAATCTAAGCTCATTTTTTTTTTATCTCTTTTTCCATGTGTTTCTTGTAAAAAAATTATATCGGCCTTATCTTTTTTTAATATCGATTCTATCCTTTTTCTCTTTATTATTGACCCCAAACCTTTCACATTCAATGTTGATATTCTCAATCTATTCTCCATTTTTCATATTTTGAATTTTCTAATCCCACTCCCCATTGGCTCTTTAATGTGATGGTGCTCCCCTTCCCCTTCCCTTCCCCCCTCCCACTCCCCTCCCCCTTCCCGCCCTCCCCTCCCCTCCCCACACAAACATTTGTCCCCCTCTCTTCCTCCAAAGCGCTTCTGCCTTGGAAACGACCAGCCATGGTCCTGGGGGGGGTGAAGGTATGCCAACTCCCGGCATAGAGACCAATACCCTCTCCCGATTTATTTTCTTTCCCATATTTTTTTCCCTCTCTTCCCCCTCCCTTCCCTCTCTCTACCCTCTTGCTTTATATATATATAAATCTATCTCTATGCATTTATAATCTATAAGAATATATTTTACTCAGTAGTCATCTACCCTTCTCCTACTCTATGAAGTGCTCTTTCTTCTTCTTCTGTTATATCATATTGTTTCTTCCAGTCCTCCTCAGCCTCTGTCCTTTCGTTTATCTCCCGAAGTCTTCTTTGCTCCTCCTGTTGCTCCTCCCGCTGCTCCTTCTTCAGTTACTCCTCCCACTACTCCTTCCTCAGTTGCTCCTCCCGCTGCTCCTTCTTCAGTTCCTCCTCCCACTGCTCCTTCTTCCGCTCCTCCAACCGCACCTTCCTCTTCCTTTTCCTCTTGCTGGATCAGTTTCAGTTCTCTCAGGAGTTGCAATCCTTGTTCAAGAGAATTTATTCTGTGGTATTTGCCAGCATATTGGAATTTCAGAAAGATGGGATATCCCCAACTGTATCTTATCCCAACTCTCTGTAGAACTATGATGCAGGGTTTCATTTCCCTTCTCCAATTTATTGTTTCGCGGCATAAGTCATTATAAATTTCCACTGTGTTATCTCGATACTTCAATATTCCTGGATTCTTTCTAACAGCTCTCATCAAATCATCTTTCTTGTTGAAATTCGCAATTCTCATTATAATATCTCTGGGAATTATTCCTCTTTTTGCAGCTGACACACGATGAATTCTCTCTATATCATAATCTTCCCATAAAATCTCAGGAACAATGCTTTTTAGCCATTTTAAAACTTCCTCTTTCAAGGATTTTTGACTTTGTTGTGGCTGCTCTGCGAATCCACGAATCCTCACATTGTTTCTTCTGTTCTGGTCTTGGAGCTGGATAATTTGTCTCTCTAACAAAGAAATCCTGCCATCATGTTCTGCTAGTCTGGTCTGCTGATTCCCTTGGGTTTTTTTTATATCATCCACTTTAAGGTCCAATGCTTTTAACTCCTGTGAGATTTTTTCCTGCAATTGCCCCATTTCTGCCCTTATATTAGATGTTATTGTAGTAACAAGAGCTTGATTAGACTCTGTAATAAGCTTGTGTATAAAAGTTTTTATCTCTTCATTAGCACCGTTCGCAGCTTTCTTCGCCGCCATTTTAATGACTTTTTCGTCTCCGTTAGAGTTTAAGTTTATATTTTCAAAATCTCTAACTAGACGATTATATGTTTTATCTGTTGCTGTAGGTCGCTTCCAAACAGGGTGTTTATAGACCTTTTTTTTAGGCGGCATATATCTCAAGGACCACAAAGGGGGGAAAAAAAACTGTTTTGCTTTCAATCCGTTTCAACAGTTATTTGCAGTTTAAACAGAGTCTTTTATTTTCCCTCCAGTTGGAGAAGAATCGAAACCAATCCACTATCTTATCTTACATTCTTTCCCACATTATTCAATTAATTACTCACATTCTTTCTTTGTTTTGAAAAAGGCTTCTGGAATTATTTTATAATCATCTGTTCCGGGAGTCGAATATTTAGCCTCTCTCTGCCATCGTAGTTGGCTCCTCCCCCCGAATTTGTTCCATCTCAAAAGTTATTTTTTTATCTGGTTCCATATCTTTTCATAATTATTATCATATAGTTCTGAGGGCTTTTTTGTGACTATAATTCCTAGGTATTTTACTTTTTTTGCCAAATGGAAGCCTGAGATCTCTCTCAATGTTTCTTCTTCTTTCTTTTGCAAATTCATTGTAAGTAGCATTGTTTTTTCTTTATTTTAACTCCAGCCAAGTGTCCATATCTCTGTAGAATCTCTATTAATTTTAAGGAGTTTTCTGGTTCTTCCATAAATAGAACTAAGTCATCTGTGAATGCCTTAAGTTTGATTTCTCCATTTTTCATTTTCATCCCATGTAGTTGTAGTTGTTCATCTCCTCTAATACTTCTAGTGTCATAATAAATAATAGTGGTGAAAGAGGGCAACCTTGTTGCGTTCCTTTGGAAACATCAAATTGATTGTTTTCCCCCCTCCATTTATAATCAATTGCACTTTTTGTTCTTTATAGATTATTTCTATCCATCGTTTGAAGTTTCTTCCCATCTCGTATTCTTCCATCACGTCTTTCATAAATTTCCAGGAAATATTATCGAATGCCTTTTCTGCATCAAGAAACATCAAGGTGAATTTCTTACCGGGTTTTCTTATATAATAATACTATTCAGAATGATTCTCACATTATTTCTTATATTTCTACCTGGGAGAAATCCATCCTGATCCTCATGTATGATTTCCTGGAGTATCTTCTTTAATCTTTTAGTCAATATCGAAGCGAAGATTTTATAATCAATGTTCAACAATGATATTGGTCTGTAGTTGTGTACAGCTTTATGTTATTTCCCTTCTTTTAATATAAGAGCAATGTTGGATTCTCCCCATGTTCCAGGTCTTCTGTTTTCATTCATTCCTCTAATTATGGTATGCAGTGGTTTGATCAGTTTTTCACAAAGTTGTTTATAATAAAAAGGCATGAAGCTGTCCGGTCCTGGGGCTTTCCCTGATTTCACCTCATTCAATGCTTCTGCAACTTCATTCAGTGTAATTGGGGCATTCAACAGATTTTGTTTTTCAGATGGTATTTATGTTTTTCTAAAAAATCTTTTCTTAGCTGGGATTCTCTTTTTGAAATTTCTTTTCTCCTAAGCAAATTACTATAGTATTTTTGAAAAGCTTGTTTGCTTTTTCTTGTCTTGTAAAGGTCTTTTTCCCTTGTTTTATTTCTAGTATGATGTTTCTTTCAATTTTCTTTTTCATTTTATAAGCAAGCCATTTTCCAGCCTTTTTAGCCTGATCAAAATGAAACTATTTAAGATATTACAACTTCCTTTCAATTTCTTCCTTTGCTAATTGTGAGATCTCCTTTTGAAGTAACTTAACTTCCAAATTAAGTCTTTTATCATTTTGTTTCCTTTTTAGTTCATCCTGCTTCTCCTTTAACTCATTGGCCAGTCTCTGATAAGACTCCCTCTTTTTCTTGTTTTGTTGATGTTGTTGTTGGATAAAAAAGTCCCTCATCACCACTTTGGAGGTGTCCTATATCGTACTCATGTTCATCCCATTCGTCATATTTTCCTTGAAGAATAACATTATCTCTTTATCTTTCAACAAATTAATGTCCAGGCACCAAGAATATTGTTTTCTTGGTTCTTTAAAGTGGGTGATGATCCAATAGTATTTTAGTTAATATTTCAGATTGTTTAATGTTTTCCAGAATATGCTTTGAAACGAGTGTCATATCAATTCTAGTCCACGTTTGATGAGGTTCAGAAAAAAAGTGAAGTCTCGGTCTTTTAAATGATTCTCTTGCCAGGCATCTATTAAAGATAGTTGTTCCATTAATTCAAAGAAAGTGTCAGGTAGTTTTCCTTGTGTTTCGGTCTTGGTTTTCTTTGTCATTTTATTATCAGTCTTTGTATCCATCACTCTGTTAAAGTCACCAACAAAAATTACATTTTTGTATTCAAACTTTTGTAGCTGTTTCGAGAGACTTTTATAAAATTTTGACTTATTCTCATTGGGTGCATATATTCCAACTTAGAGAGTTTTTGATCCCTTGTAATATATTTCAATTCCCAGTATTCTTCCTTCTGTGTCTTTAAAAATTTCTTTTGTGGGAATTTTTCTGTGTACGTATATCGCAATGCCTTTTTTTTTTAATGCATGACACTGAAAAACATTCTCCCACTTTCGCTTTTCTTAAATATTTTTCCTGCTTTGATTTGATGTGGGTTTCTTGTATGCAGATAATGTTTGCTTTGCATCTTTCTAATTGGTGAAAAAATTACTCTCTTTTACATTGGGAGATTATCCCGTGAACATTCCAGGAAATTATTTTCAACTTAGTTTAATTCCTCCTTTTCTACCCGACTTATTTCAATCTAAATTTACTAGGTCTGTTTCTTCTTTTTCCCTAAGTTGTTCTTCTTCTAATTCTTCCTGTTCTGATGTATATAACTTTCTGTTTAATGCGTCAAACCATCTTTCTTCTTCTTTTTTTGTTGTCTCTCTTTGTGGACAAATATAAATATTTCTTGTGTCCCAAATTACCATCTTGGGTCTCCCCAGCTGAAGCAATGTCCATAAAAACCTTAAGAAGGGAAGATGAATGGGTGACCTATAAAGAATTACTGTATCAAAAGGGTCACAAGTATTATTGAAAGATCACCAGCAATTGAAACAAGAAGGTATTAATATACATTGGCTTCCTTATTTACAGATTAAAGAAAGATATAAGAAAGATTTAGAAGCAGGAGATATAGAATTAGAAACAAAAGATTTTGAAAAACCGTTAATTAAAGGAGATAAACAATTGCTATCTAGGTTGTACAACCTGTTGTTAAGTTATGAGCATACGGATGAATCTGTTAAAGATTATATGATAAAATGGTCTAAAGATATTGGGCATGTAATTAAGCTGGATGAATGGGAGACAATATGGGAAAGTTATAGGAAATATACCAGATCATATATGCTCCAAGAAAATGTACTAAAAATGCTGCTCAGATGGCAGCTTTCATCAATGAGAATTGCTAATACATTTAAAAATGCCAAGAATCACTGTTGCAAATGTGAAAAGGAAATGGGTTCTTATATATATCAGTGGTGGGAGTGCAATCAAGCAAAGAAGTTTTGGTATATGATTCAATCGAAAATGCAAAAGGTGCTGGATATAAGAATGGAATTAAAACCTGATTATTATTTTTTACTTGGCATTTTCAACTTGGATAGATACTTGGAAGGAAGTTAGGTGGGCTTATGTCGCATATGATAATATCAGCCAGAATGGCCTATGCTAGGTATTGGAAAAGCAGCACGATTCCAACAGAAAAAGAACGGTGCGAAAAATTACTAGAAGTCACAGAAATGGATAGATTAACACATATGTTAGACAATAAATCTGATGACCAATGTTCAAGGATATGGCAGCCATGACAAGACTATCTTAAAAGTAGAGTTTAGGATATCAAGAGTAGCAGAGGAATTATTGAAAAATTACAGTAGAAGTATAAAACTTTGAGAACAAAAAATATGCATTAGTATGATCTTATTCACAAAAATGAAAATTTCCTTTGAGTTGTGAGTGGAGAAATTGATAGTATTATGTTTTGATTTCAAACAAAGACATAGTAGAAGATTTTGATTGACTAAAAGATTGTTTGTTATACATGCTATGTTTGTTATTTACAAGCTTCTCTCATCTTGTATATGAGGGTGTTGAAGTAATAATATCAAGAAAAAACCATATCCTCCCCGTGGGGGCAGTTCCTGTTTGGATGTGATCTGTTTTTGATTATGTGATATGCTGTATTTGATAGGATATGATGTGATACGATGTGATATGATGTATGTACAGTTGTATGATATATCAGGTATGATGTGATAGAATACGATGTGATATGATGTATGTACAGTTTTATAAAAATAAAAAAAATGTGCTATTATCATTTCTTTGTTCAAAGGTGGGTCTGAATACTGGTGCAAGGAAAACCATCATAACTAGCCAATGAAATATTCACTGCTAAAAAGTAAAATCATTTTGCATCCCATCAAGGCCTAAACATCTTCAGATATTTTATTCATGCGGTCTTTCACACAGAATCTGAAAAACGCAGGTTTTGCTAGTGGAACACTGATTTATGAATATATGTGTACATGTATAAACACATACACATACATATGCACACACATACATACAGTACTAAAAATTAAATGAAGTATATGAACATTAGCTATACGAATTTTTATATATTACACAAACATCTACATTTAGAGTTTGGGCACATAACTTCCATTGTCTCTCTCTTTTTTCTCTTTTGGTATCATTAACATCTGTTTATCTATCTCTCTGACAGAACTGCTTCATAGCATTTTTTTAATCACTCCTGATCAGCACAATATCCTAGACCACCTGATCAGTGTAACATGTTACACAATAAAATGTGATTTATGAGTTATAATCAAAATTGACTTAAATTTAAGATTTTTGCCTCATTTTAATGGTAGACAGTTAAGCAAAGTAATGGTTAACATCCTGTCATGGCACCACCTTTCCATGGCGGTGAGATAGCATGCTCCTGTGACACAAGAAGCTATGCTGATGATTACCAGAGCTGCTGGTAGGATCTCTCATGTCAGGCAACCTTTTGCTGAGGAGTCAGACTAAATATGTCAACTAGCTACTGGGCATCAGCAGTAGTGGGTATGTGTGACTCTGAAAGGGGATGTCTCAGAGAGAATCACAGTAGCATCATAGCTAACATTTGTTAGTACCACATAGGACGAGGTATAGTAAAATCCCGTTTGAATATCTCTTACTATGACAACTCTAGGATGAGACAATCCAAGCCTAGGATGAGATAATCCAAAATGAATCATGAGATAGTGTCAGAAGATAACATTCCATTCCCTTTTGTGAAAGGTTAGGCTGGCCCCCTCTCTGCTTCCTTTCCCCAGCAGGCAAAGACCTTTTTGTTTAAGCAGGTTCAGGAGGAGCTTCTTAATAAGAGGTTTCATTTATCTTTTTAACCGGTTTTATATTTTGAATGATTTTGAACTATTTTATGTGAGGATTTTAATTGTTTTAAATTTTAGGTCTTTTAATTGATTCTTTCTGAGAGCTGCCTTGGGTCCCACTCTGGATGAAATGTGGTATACAAATGAAACAAATAAATAAAAATGAAACATTAAGCGAAACTGACTGGAAGCCAGAACTCTGAACTGAAGCTATGGATGTTGATTGGGGAAGAATGCAAAAAGGCCCTATCTGCAGCCAAAAAGAAAGATAAGACTTAATTAATTGAATATGAGGTTCTTCAATCAGTTAAAGCAGATGAGAAACAAAAGTAAAAGGTGACAGAAATAGTGCTAGAACTCTAACTGCAACTTGCACACAGGGGTAAAGAAAATTACTATGATAATTGATGTTTGTCTAGCAGATCAGGGATGATTATTTTCTCTCCTACCTGAAAATATTTTTAAAGCTGTCAACATGTAGGTACATGAGACCATTTGTTTCTGTTTCTGGAAACCTTTCGCTGAACCACTGCTTAGGTCTAACCCTTTCAAGCAGAAATCATTCTTTTTTAGACCCACCAGAGTCCAGGATTTTAGCCACAGAATCTTTTTAGCTTATTCTCTTCCTTGAAGTCCTGCTGTACCATAGACTCCTCTTGTCTGTATTGCCCAGCAAGGTACAACACTCCCTAGCTTCTCCCCAGGAAGATCCCAATAGGACCAATGTCACCCTTAAAATATCTGTCATTCAGGAAATATTTTCATGGTACATTTGAAGTTCCTCTCATCTGCCCCCCCCTGGTGTGTGTGCATGTGTATGTGTGCATTAGGAGAGGTAGTATATTGTGTTTACTTTTCGAACACCTTTCTATCCTCCTCCTTCTCTTAAGCAACCCTTGAACTTTGGATTGCTTAGGCCCAGACCTCTCAGCCTTGTGAGTTTGCATCCTTATTTCACCATTACTCTATAGTACAGCAACTGTGCTCTATTAGCTAGTTAATTGAGTTTTCCATATTTGTTACTGTGTGAATTAATTTCTGAATTATGGAAACCCTAAGGTGAACCTCTCATGGAGCTTTCTTGGCAATATTTTTTCAGAGAGAGTTATCCTTTCCCAGATTTCTTTTTTTGTATTGATATATTAATTTTAATACAGAATGAGGTAACATAAGCAACAAATGTCATCTTAAACAAAACCAAATATAAAACATGCAATATTAAGCACAACAATAAAACACCAAACTAAAAACACTGAATAATAAAATAAAAAAACAATAAACACTAACTCAGCAAAACATTTGCTTACTGATTAACTAAACACCAACCAAAACACAGACAGGCTCTGAACCCACTCAAAAAGCAAATGGTAATGAAAAGGGGGAAAAAACCTAAAATAAAGGGGGTAGGGAGTTATTTTACCATTACAGATTCAACCAAAAATTCTTACTACAATTACTATAAAATACTGCATCAGTTCCTATTCTTAAAAATCCAAAAACAGTTTCTAAATTTTCAAGAAATCTTTGATTGGCTTATCTTTTAAAACACACATTAGTTTGGCCATTTAGGATAACTTCTCCTTGGATCTTGTCAGGTTTCAATTAAAAAGGTTTAGCAGTGGTGCTCATGCCAGCCAGCTGCACATGCTGATAGCTAATCCAGTCCTCTCTTCTTCACCCACCCCAGTCACTGAGTCTCAAACTTCCAGCTACAAGAAGCTGGAAGAAGGAATTGGGACTCCTGAGTCTCCTATACCAAAAAGAAAATTTGGTCAGAGTGGAACGTCTCCACACAGACTCGTGCAATTTGATGTGTGCATTCCTCTGCCACCATTGCAGAGAAACAGCTCTTCACTTTGCCATGGCTTAAACCAGAAGTTGACATTTATACACTTTTTAATTACATGGCCATAGTCTTTATACAACTCTAGATAAAATGCATTTTCTCTTAACTCTATGGCTAGATCTCTCTTATCAATTTTGCTGAGGCTGTAACTTGCCCAGAGTAATGCAATGGGTTTCCATAACAGAGCACGGTTTGAACCCTGGTCTCCAGAGCTATAGTCCAACCCTCAAAGCACTACACTGGCTGTCTGAATTTTCCAGGTACTCTTTGCCATTTATGAAGCGTACCATAATCTTTTCTTTTTATAAATGCAATTAGTGGGTATATTTTGACTCTTGTGCATTCGACAAAATTCCCAATTCGGATGGTTCTGTGTTGATAAAGATCATCGATTCATATTTGGATAAGAAATGATTAGACATGATACTATCAAGTTCACAAGATTCTGTACATGCAGTAAGATTTAGAAGATGTAGGAATTCATACATGCCCTCTGACAGAATACCTTGGGGGTCTTCCATCCAAGTACTAAACAAACCTACTTTCCCCTAGCATCTAAAATCTCATGCAACTGGATGTGTTCAGAATAGTACCTGGTATTTCTATAGCACACGTTGAAAGACATTGATACATTTGCACAGGTACAATTTAAACACTCCTGAACATAAACCCTAAGTTACTGAGGAAAGGGACTGATGGAAAGGGCACAATCCATTAGTTTATCCAAACATTTGAATTGAACAACAGGCTTATCCTGTGGTTCTGAAAAGACGAACATGCCACATGGAGAAAAGGTGTTCCCAAAGTTAATAGTGATAACAGTAATAAAACAAGGAAGAGGAACGGAAAGAAAAGAAGAAAGAAAAGGGGAGAGAGCAGCTGAACCAATGCAGCTTACTATCTATTTAGGCCTGGGAACACTCAAACCAAATAAAAAGAGAAAAAAGCCTTGCAGCTCAAAATTGACATTTAGTCTCAACTGAGCACTGAACAAACTTCTACACATGGCAGGATAGCATAACAATGCTATGCTGCCTGACTGGACTCAGTGACATGGTTCCTTTGTGAATTGCAGAGGGCAGCCTCTGCTGAGAAGAGCAAGCATAAGGGACGAAAATACTGTCTCAACCACAGCATGTCTCAAGCAAAGTAGATTGCGGGGGGGGCAGCATTCATAAAGAATGTTACCAAGATAGAGTGCACTGGTTTGGAGACTTATTAGGTCTTTCAAGATACAGTCCGAACAGGGCACACTGGGTAGTTTCCACTTGACCTGATCTTGACCTGTGCTGAGCAAGAAAACATTGATATTGTAGTTGGAAAAAAAATGTCACTGACAAGACAACTGATTAAAAGGGGAGAAAAAACACTGTGGGTTCTCATGTCTCCTCCTGGGAAAGTTTAATAGGTTATTTTTAAAAATTTATTCATTCCTTACCTCCAGGAGCTAAAGGATACTATTAGGGGAAGTATGGACACCTTTTATGGAGCCAATGGGGACTGGGGCTTGCATGGGATAACAAGACTTAATGGGAGGAATTGAGAATGGCAGGATTCACTCATATCCTTCTGTCTGGGATACAAAGCAACCCCAAGGACCTCCTGATATTCATAGGTTTTGAAGAAGATGGAGATGAAAGTTGGAGATGAAAACAGCAGTACCAAATATGCTCAGGGAGATGGGGCAGAGACACAACAGAAGAAGGAGCTATGACAGTGTGCCAGAATAGGAACACAAATTAAAAGGAGGTGGCACCACTGGCAGGAGACATGGCAGCGATGTGGCAGATGTGGAAGTGGTAAGAGACATGTTAAAAGCACAGTAGGAACTGTGAAGAAGAAAGTTGGTGAATGGGAGAGATGCTATGAATATTCCAAAATATTTTAAAAAAATGATTGAGAAGTATGTTTGCAGAGTACTGAGAAACGCTGATGAGAAGAATCCTTGACTGGTGAATATCATTTCACTTTGGGACTTATTCTGTGCAAAATTCACATGTGGTTGATTTGCACTGAAAACAATGTTGTTTTCTGCAAAACACCCACATATGAATTTTGCACAGAAAAGTCCTGAATTACAAAAATGCTTCAAAAAATTCCATGGTTTGAGAAGTGGGAAGAAAATTTCTAAAATTACTTATTGCTTCCTCCAAGAAGAAACTTGTTGAAGAATTACATCCTTGTTAAATGGTCAGGAGACTAGAAGAGTGCCTGTGATGACCTCTCTCCTCCTTACCACAGCAAAAGAGTCAGCTGAAATCCTGTCCTCCTCTCCAGTCTTCCTCCTTTGCTTTTTGAGCTGAAATCAATCTTTTTCTTTCCACTCTCTCTACCTTTTCTTCTGGGATCCTTAAGAGGTGAGAGGGAACTGCACTGTAATGACAGTTAGGTATTTCCCTGGTGCCTTCCACCTGTTACCTTATATAAAGAGAGATTCTGAGCATTATTAACAGGAAAAATATTCCCATTCAGATACAGGTAGACAGCTGAATCATCTTTTACTCTTCCGGTAAAATGTTCTAGAGATTCCTTGCAGACTGCTTAGATGATCACACAATCTCTGTGTCCCTGTTTTGTTTTTCTATAATGCCTGTTTCATGAAGAAGTTGAAGCTGTTGAATAAGACCCCCCCCCTTACAAATTCTGGTAGAGTATATGCTTTGAACAAAGTTTTTTTTTTTAAAAAAAAAAAAAACTTTCAGGCAGCTCCCCAGAAAGCTTTCAGCATGAGAGGTTTCTGCTTCTAAATAGCTACACAACTAGAGGCCTTATCTTCTTTCACCAATGCTGCAGTGAGTGTATCAAGGAAGGACTGGTACTATGTGTGCATTATTCCACAATTGTCAGTCTCAATCTCAACTGCAGCAAAGAGGAAGATAGTCATGAAGATAGGAGACTCCACCGTAATTTACTTCACCATCTTAAACCAGAGGCCAGATGGAGTCACCAAGAAAATTATGAGCAGCTTCAACCACAAGGAAGGAAAATGTTCAAGGGCAGGCTGCAAGGTCAGCAGATATCTAGCCTTTCAGTTAAAACAAAATACAGGTGGTGTCCTATTGGGTTTGTCAAGAGGCCTAGAAGAGTCCTGATGGAGCAAGTGGAGCAATTGGGATTGATAGCTTAGAAAGCAGCTCTACAGATAATACTGGAGGTATTGTGCCCCAGCAGTATCTACTCAGCAAGGGCAGCAGATAGCAACTTGCTAAGAGAAAGAAGAAGGCCATAAAGCAATTCTAGTTCATATAGTGATGAGAAAACACAGATTATAAACTGAGAGTGAACTCCTGAAAAAAAAAGAAACCATGGAATCACTGGGAAGCAAAGAAGATTTCTAGGATATTGGATATCTCACACTGCTTGGTAAGCACAGGTCAGTCTCTATCTGACGGGGAATTATTGGTTTGTTCTGGCACATGTCGCTGGCATGAGACTTAAGGATATGGATGGGGAAGTCAAATTGGCAGCAACCTAAATGCAGTATGGGAAAAGGATTGTGCACCAGGGGCTCTTACTACCTTCATCTTTGAAGATCCCCTGGATATTTCTCTGGCATGGAATGGGTATAAGAGTATCCTTGATGGGCACTATCTACTGCTTTCATCTAGCTCAAGACTGGAAAACAAACCCACCCATTTAGATGTACTTTTCCCTCTCCTAAAGTGCTAACCTGAAAAATCAGCAACACATTGCTTACAGAATCTTCTTTCTAGTGTTTTTTCTGTATCACACATACAGATCCACACTCTCCTACAGATGTAGGTGATTTGAAACTTCGCATGAAATGCTCAATGTTATGGAAGCCAAAATAGCCAAAGAATGTTCTACTAGAAGGAGGCAAGGTCCATTTGTCACACCATCCATTTCAAACCTTCATAGTGCAGTATCTGTTAGGATTTGGTTTCAGCTCCCCCTCGCCAATGGATACCAAAATTTATGGAAGCCCCACTATGTACAATGGTGTAGTAAAATGGGATCCCTTATATAAAATGCCAAAATGAAAGTTTCTTTTTTAGATTTTTTAAAAATACTTTTGAGCCGTGGTTGATTGAATCTGTGGATAAAATAATCCACAGATATGGAGGACTGACTGTATTCCAGGTGGTGCTCCGAAAGAATACCCCAAGTTAATTCATCATTCATTTTATTCAAGGGGTTCTTTCATAAGTGATAGGATACTATTGGAAGTTTGCTCAGTAACATATGGTTGTTTCAGTCACAGATCAGTACACGTAAATCATGTGGCACTGGGGCTGTAATGGCCAAGTGTTACATTCAATCAGTCTTTTGATTAGCATTAGTCTGTTCATTTGAGTTTTGCTTCTTGGGCTTTAAGCTGGAGGTAGTAGACAGAAAAAGCTAACCCTGTAGGTTGCTCTGTATCATGTGCAGTCTTTCTGACTCTCTGTTCCTTTCTCAACTGAGTCATGAAAGATAGGTCGGCATGTCCTCACATTACACATTGGATGATTTTCTTTCTGCTGAATCCAGTCAGTACTAGGGCTTCTGTTGATATTAAACTTTTTGCTAGGCTTTGAGTAAATGCAGTGTGGATGATTTAATAAACATTTATTTGTTATTATGAAAATAACAATGTAAACAAGAAATGAGGTTGTTTTGGGTTTTTTAGTTGAATTTAAATAAGGATATAGAGCCCACAATAGTTTGGAATACAATCAAAGCTTGTACAAAAGGACAATTTATAAAGTATGGTTCTAGGTTGACTGAAAAAAAGAGAATCTAAAAAGTCACAGTTGATGGATGAAAAACAGAATTTGGAAGAAAAAAAATATGAAAATTTTTGGTAAAGAGACTCAACAAAATATCAACAGCTTTCATTGCTCACAGTCCAAGAAATGACTCTGAATTATTGTATCTTAAGCAAAAGCATTTTGAATTCACAAACAAGCCTGTGAAGTACCTTTCCTATAAGTTGAGACAAGAAAGATAAAGAAAACTGTCGCAAAGATCAAGAAGGGAGGTCAGTTTGTAATGTGACAATTTGAAAATATTAAAAGCCTGTAAGGAATATTATATGCAAAAAGCAATGAGGAAATCTTAGATATGGAACATTGTTTGGATAAAATCCAATTGGACAAAATATGCTTGGAACAAAACCAAAGTGTGGATGGGTCTGTGACAACTATGATATTTACTGAAGCAATTAAAAAGAGTAAACCTGGAGAAGCACTAGGCCCAGATGGATTAGAAGCAACATATTAGAAGAAATTTGAAGGTGAGTTACTTCAGTCGTTAAAAATGATGTGTGATGAGTTATTAGAAAAAGAGTGGGTACCAGATGCTTCAAAAAGTGTCTATAGTACAAGGATCCATAAAGAAAATACACATGAGACAAAAGAATTATAGACTTATCTCGCAAGCAGATTGAGGAAGCATAATTCTCAGATTATTCTTGGGATTGGAGAGGTTTTCTTTTTCAAAAAGATAACTAAGGAATAATGTAAGAACTTAATATTACTGAATTTTTAGAACACCATAATGATTTTTATTTTTTTAAAGACACAGAGAAAAGGTCTTGTAATATTCTTAGAATTATTTATTTCAAGTATTGGAGAGAATGGACTTTGGTGAGAAAGTTATCTAGGCAATGAAGACAATCTATTCAGTTCAAAGAACCCAGATCTCAGTAAATGGCAATGTTATAAAATTGATTGAAATACAAAAGGGGAGCAGACAATGTCACCCCCTTATTTTGGCATTGAAGACCCTATTGAGAGATATCAAACAAGACAACAGAATCTATGGGGTGAACAATTATGAAGAAGTCTGGATATAAATTAAAAGAGGCATAGAAACATGGACAAAGTTAAATCAAACCCTTCTGGATAGAACTGCAGTAATAAAAACAAATGTTTTGCTGAGGCTTTTATTTATCTTTCAAACGATATCTATTATAAGAAATGAATTACCTTTTGTGCAATGACAGAACATGGTTTCTAGATTGTTTGACAGGCAATAAAACCCAAAATAAAACTTAAAACATTGTATGATGCTACAGATAGGAGTGGCTTGGGAATTCCTAATCTTAAATTGTATTACAAGGTTGTTGTTATACAGGGCTAGAGGAATAAATATTGTTTAGGGACTCTTGGAACTTGAAGGTCATAATTTAAGATTTGGGTGGTATGGTTACTTTGGTATGATAAAATTAAGGCACATACCAAATTTAAAAATTGTTGTATTAGAAAAGCTCTTCTTCAAGTTTGATATAAGTATAGCAGAGATTTTTTCCTAAGATATTAGCCACCTCAGAGGAAGAAGCTAAGGACTCTTATACAAAGCAGGTTGACAAAAAGAAAGCCTCTGACTAGAACTTTAAGGTGGGACAATTGGTACGTATATCATCAAAGTTCTTGCAGTGTCAGCAACCTTTAAAGAAGTCGGGTACAAAATACATGGGTCCTTTCCTCATAAAAATTAGAATAGTTGATTCTGTGACTATCAATCTGATTTTGCCAAAAATCTACCATCATGTGCATCATGTTTTCCATTCCAGTTTGCTAAAGCCTGCAGCTAAACCAGATATCAGGCACCTGATAAAACCCACCCCACCACCACCCCACACATGATGGTTGATGACCAACAGCATTTAGAAGTTATGCAAATTCTGGACTCTAGATGGCACAAGGGCCACCTTCAATATTCTGTTCAGTGCAAGGATTTTCCTAGAGAAGAATCTGAGTGGGTTGACTGTCAACATATTAGGGTTCCAAATGTTCTCCAAGGTTTTCACAGGAAGTACCCTGATAAACTAGGCCCAGTATGACACCTCTTGTCAAACCTGATGGATGTGATTTCATTATTTTTTAAATTTTTAACATGTTCTAATGCCTTACATTACATTACTCTCATGATTCCATTACTTTTCAATGTTTTCATGTACCTTTATCCTCATATTCACTGTTGCTGGGGAGCTTTTAGGGGTAGGATTTGCTTGGGGGGCAGAATGCCAGAGGGCTACCTCTGATCCTCTCCCATGCTAGTCATGCTTAGCTGCTTAGCTGTACTGGGGGCATATTGCTGTGTTCACTTCAATGTCTGGGTAATGGGAGGGGAGCCTGGATGGAGAACAAGAAGCAAGGTCATTCCAACAGACTGGTACAATCTGATGTTTTGTGGGAAAGGAATGTGAGCAGGAAGGTGTTGGGAGGGGTGTGAGTGGTTCTTATAATTAAAACTTGTATTGCATCTTCAGTTCTGGGAAGAAGGTTGTCTGTGTGCTGAACCTAATTTCTCATGAAACTTTTCTGGACTAATTGGTGAAGTCTGGTAATTGAGTTAGAGCCAAACAGGACATTACACCAAGAACATTCCTTGAGTTGTAGCCCCTCCAAGAATACACATTTTTTATATTTTCCCCAAATCAGAAGTACATTTCTGATTTGAAAAAAATGCCAGAGATGGCTCTAAGAAAAGCCAAGGCTGATAAAGTACTGGAACTTTAATAAAATAGTTGACTGGTATTACCTGGTATGCTCAGAGTACATGCATTTGTTTATTTGTTTGTTTAATATCCCATCTTTCTCCCAGTACAGGAATCAAGGTAATATACAACAGTTTAAAAACACTCAACACCAAAGTTAAAATGCAATGAAATACATAATAAAATAAATAGAAAAACTGTACCCTCATTTAAAACATCTGTTGCAACATAATAAAAAGCAAATGCCTCCTTCAATAAAAAGGTCCTTACCTGCCAGAGGATGGACAGCATGTAAGGGGTGAAATGGCCCTCCTGAGGAAAGGAGTTCTACAACTTCTGAGTATGCATACCTAGTAGGGTTCTTGTAATTTTAATTTCACAACTGTAATTACAATTGTAATTGTAATCAGTAGCATGTATTTAGGCAAACTAGACTTAGGTCATTTCCGAACAAGACTGTTATAGTGCTATTGTTCCACTTTCAACATCTTATGGAATCCTGGGGTTTTAGGGAGGGGCCCAAAGACCTTAAAAAATATCACCCAGAATTCCTAAAAAGGTAATTTTTCTGAATGGACACCATCTAGATACAAACAGAGCATGCAAAATAGAACATTTTTGCTTTAGAATGGAAATACTGGTGTGATAATGGGGCTTCCCATTATCTAGACTTAGCTAAAAGGGGGACAGTTCCCTCTTCAGATAACAAAGGGATAACAACCAAGGAACCTCCTGGAGGGGGGTTCTGTGCCAGTTGCAGGCTGCAGGCCGTAGGCCTCTCCTCCCGGCCCTTCCTCTTAGAACATCTAAGCCTAGGAACAACTGTGAGTAATTAGAAATAGTTATCTAGTCGTGTTAGAGACTTTTCTGCTATTTTGGAACTGGATGATCTAAAGAATGTGTCTGTGCTTCCATATCTGTTCTTTTTGTAACTACTTGTAACTAAGCATGCCTGGGAGGAAGGGACTTCCCATGTGTGGTAATTTGCCTTGTTTATTTACCTACCTTTAATAAATACTTTCTGTAAAAGACCCTGTTTCTCTCCTTCCCACGCCAAGCTAGGTAGACTGGGGGAAAAGGAAGATCCTTAAGCTTAGGGATGTACGTGGTTGGACAGGGTCCCGCTGTACAGTCCAAGTGTCCAGATCATTCATAATTCAGCGGGTGGTGGCAGCGAAGATGAATTAATAGCTAAAAATCATAAAAGGCTGGAAAATACGTCCCAGCAATGCATGGTGTCATTTTCCAGCTTCACAACTGGAATTAAGCAGTCTCAAACTATATGGGTGCTAAGAAGACAGAGAAATGAGAGAAAAAACAGATTGAAAGGCAAGGGCAAGATAGTATTTCCCCTGCTCAACACATGCAAGCACACACACACACACGCACCCCACAGAAAAAGGAGGACAACTTTGGGGAACCGTAATTTGCATGGAAAATGCTCTCTGAGATAGATTTAAGATAAGCTAACCAATGTCATCTAAGCCCAAGCCAGGATTTTGTGAAAGAGAAAGCCAATGAGATTCTCTGGTCCAAATTCTAGATTCTGGGGGTCTATGCTAGGTACAGGGGGCCCAAATCTAGGTTCTTGGTTCAAGAAGATCCCTCTCTCACTGAATTAATTAATAGAATTTGAAGATCTTTTAAAGCATTTCAGGCCTAAATATGACATCAAAATTTTCTCTAAAACAAAGGGACGTGTTAAGACAAAGGATATCCATTCAGGGCTTGCTGAGAGACCTTGCTCAATACTGGTTTAACAAAAGGTGGCAATGTTTCAGATATGCACCCACTTAAGAGAGACACTACAGAACCATTACATCAATCACACTTACATCAAAGGTGACATTTCCTATCAGTATAATTTCCTGTTTCTAATACACTGTTTACCAACTGCAGGGCCACATTCTGTACAGACAGAACACTGACTGGGGGTTATTCAGTAATCAACTGTTGAATCAGGAAACTGAGGCAAACTTGATGTTAGTAGACAATGGATTTCAGCAGCAGTACTGACAATAGGATTTGACCAGGGGAGGCTTTGCTGCTAACCCTTCTGTTTTCCTGACCAGACAATCAAAGGTGATTTCATTTTGAGCATATACATGCACGTCTTGGAAGGGATCTTGTACAGATATGGCCATATCATAACAGTATCATTTCCTGGGGAGCTTAGTGTGTACAAAACAATGTGATATCGCTATTGTGCATGATAGTGGTCATAGACGTAGAAAAATCTTTGGCTTCATCAATCAAGTTTGATCAAGACAAGAGAAATATAATCATGCACAGTTAATTTAGCTTCAGATGAGCAGGCTGATGTGCACTAGTAACCCAAGATGAGGATATGCATTTTCTGCATCATTAGATGCATCTACTAGTAAAGAGGGAAACATCTTAGTGCATACTTTCCAATGATAAGGAGATATTTCAAAATGATGTGAAAAACAGTTTCAGGTCATTAGTCACAATTCTGTTCTGTCTAGTTGTCTCTAAGGATTAAATATGCATACTTGTGCTATCACTAAATCATATTTACCTTTACAATTTTGACACATTTGCTTTATTCAATATTTGTAATATTTAGGTGGCTTTCTAAGGAAGTCTGATGAGTGAAGAATAATTAGGAAGAGCTCATTCAAACCGTTCTTCTGTTTCAGCTATGACCTGCATAAAGTGACATTAATAATCACTAAGAGGACTGTGATTCTCTCAAGATGCCTTTTAAAGTCAATACTGTATTAAAGCAATGATATTAAATGGGTGGGGAAAGCATCATAGAGATAATAAGGTAGGAATAAAATTACTAAATCAATAAAGAATATCTAGAATGTCTAAGGAGATAAATTGCATTGCATCCAGTATGTGTTCTACTATACTGTCAGTCTCTATCTTTAGACCAGATATAGCTCTTGTGAAATATTAATGATGCTGAAAATATTCCTCCTAGCAAATCATTATATTATTCAGTACATTTTTCAAAATGGATATATTCTACATGCTGAATTCTTTTCTTCAGCCCAGACAAAACATCCGTTTGAATTCGATTTGCTACTCTTTTGCTAAGGGGGAAAACAATTTTTCTCCCCCACAAAGTTCATGTCCTAAGGGATTGAGATTGATTGCTTCACACAATACACAGTGACAAAAAGATTTACCGTTTTTGATCAGAGCTACTGGTACAGGCACAGGCGTCCTGTGGTATTACTTCAAAGCCAGTGCACATTTTAAGATGAATTGGTCCTGAGGAGGACCTCTGGTGAGCTACCATGCTCAAACTGTAAAGTCACAATTTGTTCTGACATTTTATTTCATTGCCTCAGCCTGTCTTTCCATTTCATACATTTAATAACATGCTGATAGATATTTTTTTACATTAGGCACGTCAGTATTTTATTGAGAAAAAGTATTCTAGCATGGCTCACAAATACACAGCACACTGAATAATACCTTGCGTGTTATATATAAATGTGTGTATAAATTAAAAATCTGAAATAGGTGCCAAATAATTCCAGATACTTTTTAGATTTTCCCTGAAGCCTCAAAGTCTCATAGGAAAGGAAGTATTGTTACTGCAGATTAGGCCTCCTTGGAGATAGCATAAAGATATCATTTTGATATCAATAATTTGGCTCTCTTCCATCACCCCTCTCCACATGTTTGAGAGGCCCCCGGACAAGCACAGAACTGAGGGGAGGCTCGCCAAGCATCGCTCTCTATTCTTCCAGGCTTCAGGACAGGTTTCATATCACCCAATTCAAAAATCCCTCTCAAAATCCCTCTATACCACTCCAACCTTTAATTTCCTTAGTTACTTGTGTGATTGTGTGTTGCATACACTGCATGTCTGTATTTAATAAAAATCTCAATTATTTTTAAACTCCGGTTTGCTTTTTGGCTTGGCCTGATCCTGTAGACATTGGGTAAAAGATTCTGCTGTGTTGCCCTGCCTCTCGCATTGCTAACTTGTGCTCTGGCTAATTTCCCCAAACTTAGTTAATTGAGAGCGCATATAGGTGTCCCTTCCAGGACCCCCAGTAAACAGGGTAACAGTACTCCTGAAATAAATACTCTATGGACATGAAATATCTGAAAATGTTTAAAACGAAAGATTGATGCCTTCAGAAAGATATAGATATAGTAACAGTTGATTTCATACATAATCAATGAATGTATTATGTGAAGTTCCTTCTTTTGGGCTATCAAGTATATAAGGACATATGTTTTATCTATTTTGTTGCACCAGCTTTTTATCTCTGGTGATATCTTGCATAGTGTGAAACCATTAGACAAATTATCATTTTTGCCCTTTGTGAGTACACAATGAGATAAGAATCAAGTCATGCCATTCTCTTCTTTTTCAGATCATTAACTGTGCAGATAATACATTGTGTGTATATGCAGAGAGCAGTAAAGAACAAGCTTACTTTGCAGCAACAGTTGTAAAATGGTCTTTGAATATGTAACACACATCACTGTAATAAGCAAACATGAATGGTAGATGTATTTTTCTCCTACAAAACTGATTTCTACATATATTTTTTCATTAATAACATTATTTATAATACACATTTTTATTATGACAATTAATTCAAATCTAGAAATCTAGGCAGAATATCTGTGCAGGTATCTATTTAGCATGTCACTCAGTAGTTCTAAACTGGATGAAGAATGCATGCCTGCTTTAATAGGTTGATAAGTCAAAATATGAAAGGCAGAAACCAGGAAAAAAAAATAAGCATGCCCAGATCTCATTGTGTTAATATTTAAACTGCTCTATGGTTTCATATACCTCAGTGCGTCAATGCAACTGGATTTTCTCAGGAAAGTTATTGTCTCTCAGCCTACCCGTTTGGCAGTGATATTGTAGGAATGCCATTTTCCTGATAAAGTTTTCCTTCCCAATCAAGCCCCAGATGCAACCTGTCAGAAAATATATACCAAAATGGCCCACTCTTTTCTACAACAAACATCTACTTTCTACTAATCACAAGAAACTCTTGAAAACTTAACAAAACCTGCATTAGCTCTATAGTTGGTTACTACCCAAGAAGAAAAGAACTAAGGCTAGGAAGAGAGGTAGTAGCCCAGCACCAGACTAAATTCTTCAATCATCCATTGCTCTATAGGAGGTTATTTTCCAAACACAGACTTACCTCAGTTACATGTATACCCAAATTAGCAAAGTAACATCATTTTGTATGAAATGATTGTAAGCCATTCTCTCATAACAGAGTCATGGACAAGATCTACTGCCTGCCCCTATGTAAAGAGAATTGGCATTAGTTAAATTCAGCCACTAATTTTTCCAGGGTTTGAATTAATAAACTCGGGGGTCCCATAATTCTCTTACCTCAATTTTGGTGAACTTTTCTCAACTTTTTCATGTGCACAGTCTCATCATCATGAAAAAATTCTGCCCTCAGAACTATTATGGATTTCTTTCTAATGCAAAACTTCAACAAAAATGTATAATGTGTTTCTGGGACATTTGAAAGCACACTCAGAGACATTTTTCAAAACAAAACTCTAAACATTCTTATAATTCACTTTTAGTACATGCAACATAAATGTGCCACAAGCCAATCCAAATGAGAAGAAACAGTATCACATTTTGGATCACATTTTTCAAAATTTTCTCATATCTTTAATTTGGTTTCTTCACTGAGAAAAAAATCTATAATTCATACACTTATTAATTTATAACTGCATCTCTTATAATGTATTATTTTCTATAGCATTCTCTGTTTTACTCTATACAATAATAAATTCATATCAATATCACATGAATTATATGGACACTCTTTTACCTTAGCTTTCAAAGGAATTTCCAATTTAATGCAGAAAAGAAATGACCTACAAAAAACTCTGAAAGAGAAGTTTTGCAAAAAGGTCTGAAGATATTTCCAGTTTTATGAAATTGGTTTTGAGTACAAATTTCTTGAGCGGAGCAAACCTCCTACTAGAGGATTCACAATATAGATATATAGATATATAGATATACAATATAGAGAGGATGCCCTGTTCTGCACTCTTATCTGTAGTCATTTATTCAGCTTATGTTAGACCTCATAGTGTAAGGTACTTTAGATGTTTATTGCCAAGATAACATGAGGGTATATAAGACCATACCCATCAAACTCCAGATCAAATTAAAAGCCTATCTTATCCCAACATCCTGTTTCAGAATTTGCCTTGCTGATGGGTTAGAACTAGCTACAGCAAACTTCTGGATTCTATGATACCTTCTGTATAGAACAACAAGCTCAGGACACAGAACTGCTACCTTGTTCTAGGGTTACTTGTCTGACTTCTCAGGAAAAAAAAAACAAATTAGGTTGCTTATTTGGTTGTGATAGTAATCTGGAAAAGGGCAATTGTGGCAGAGGTGTTTTTGCTTGGTTTGGTGTTTTGTTTTGTTTTGCAGTGGTCTGGAGTTTTTGTTTTGTTTAGTTGTGCTGCTGTTTCGTTTTGATTTGTGCGTGTGTATGTGTGTGGTGATCATGGTACATTTTGCTGCTGTTCTGAATTTTTCCCTAACCAAGCACTGTTTAGACAATCAAGGATACCTCTGCAAAATAACCGTAAGGGTTCTGGTCTGTGACTAAATCCTTGTAGGATTCTGCCTACAAGGATCCTGGCCTTGACCCTGTTCTTTGTAGAATCCTGCCCAGTACCTTGGACTCAGCTGGCTGCTCAGATGCAGGACAGCTGGAGCAGCCAGCTGTATAATGGCTGGGGTTTCTCTGCAGCCTTGGCCACAGCAATATGATCTCCAGTGCTGCCTGTAGCCTCTCCTAACTCTCCAGTGTTCCTGACCCTGCTGACCCCTGGACTTGGACCTCTGCCTATTTTCTGGCCCCGTGGACTCTTGTTATCTGGTAGGCTTGAACTCTTGTTGTGCCTTGACCTTCTGCCTGTCTCTTGGACCTGCTTCTTGCCTCTGGCCCTGTGGACTCTTGCTACCTGGAGGACTGCAGCCTTGGGCTCTTGTTGTGCCCTGACCCTTGGCTTCCTGACCTACTGTCCATCCTTTGGCCCAGCCCTGGTAACCATACTGGTCAGCCCTTGATACCCATGGCCTGGACCCTGACAATAACAAGGCCTTTATTAGAAAGTTCCCAAGACTAACTAGCTGCAGTGATTAACACTGGAAAGATAAGATAAAGTGTACCCTAGAGCAGAGTTTTTCAAACAGTGTGTTGTGACATGTTAATGTGTTGGCTGCAGTGTGTAGATGTGTTGCTTGAATGCAATGGATGAAGGGGCTGCTTCTACCACCTCCACCCCAGGCTAAGGAAGACCCTGGTGTGGTGGCCCAGGCCCAGGTGGACGGGCTGCCTCCACTTACTGAATTGCAGAATTACTGTGTTGCAAAATGAAGCATGTCTAAAAAGTGTGTGGCCAACATGAAAAGTTTGGAAAACTCTAGAAGGAAATGAGACTTACCATTTCATGACACTTACCATTCACTGAAAAAACAAAGGCAGCAGATGAGAGTCAAAGCTAGAGACTAGGAAAGAAAAGTGCTATTGCTAAAACTACTGTTACTTTAGGTTGTTGTGGATTTTCCCGGGTCTGAGGCCATGTTCTATTAGTATTTTCTCCTGACGTTTCACCTGCATCTGTGGCTTGCATCTTCAGAGGATCCCCAAAGCCCGGAAAACCCGCAACAACCTATAGATTCTGGCCATGAAAGCCTTCAGCTTTACTGTTACTTTACTCATTAGAGGATGCAAGAGATTGTAATATGGCTAAAGAAATGCTACGTAGCCTTCAACCTCATTTCACAAGCTTCAAATTCTAAATAGTTCCAATACACGGAAATGGTCCAAACCAGACTTGAATCCAAGAACATTGTGAAAAGCATATACCTGCCCTGATTATAGTGTTTACAAGTTGAAATTTTGTAATTTGATGACTGGCTGAAGTTGGCGTTTCTTATATAAAGTTCTGAAAGGAATTTGGGACCTTTTGTGCTCCTGCTTTAGATGGCAAATGTGAATTTAAATTTGTCAGGCCATCACAAACCAGGGAGGAGTATGGAAAACATATCTCGGCCTACTTCAGCATTAAGTATTTCAAATTACTTGTGTAGGAATACAGATAGAAGGAAAGCTTCACCCAAGAACCATTCAAAATATTGTTTAAATAACAATGGAAGAGGTCATTAGGTAAAACAATATTCCTTCCTCAAGAACTCAGGCCAATGGCAATTTTCCAAATGCCCAACAAAGGTAGCATGCTTTACCTGATTCTCACAAAAGATTTCAGAATGCAAGCCACAAAAGAAGCAATTTCATTTTAAACCCAAAAGGTCTGATGGCTAATAACTGTAGGCCAAGATCAAGCAATTGGATTATTGACAGTGGTTGCACAAGTCATGGTACATTTTTTAAAAATGCTCTCCTTGACAACATTGACAAAAGTGCTCAAGGAGAAATCCAAATTACTAGTGGCCAACACATGCAGATACAAGGAAGTGGAACTGACATTCTAAAATTTAAAGTGCCTGTTAGAATTATAGGGAACATAGCTGATGATGTTTTATTCATTCCTGAACTGAAATGCAACATGCCTAGCATATCAGCATTATAGCATTATAGGAAAAAAATCTATAGAACATTTTGAGAGAAGAAACCTGAAAGGACAGAATGTGAACAATGATCAAAAATATTATTTTGTTTGCCCAAGCTTGTTTATGAATTAGCTCTTTTAGTTTAGCAGGCCCAAGTACATAAGTATAGAAGCAATCTAATTTTATAGCATGAGAATGTGGGACTGATGACTGGACTAGAAGATACTACAAAACCAAAGTGGGTCACAACACCATAAATCAGACACCAATATTCAAAGCTTCTCAATCGGAAAAAGTTGTTCAGGAATAAACTGATGGACTGCCCGAGAATTACACATGTACCTTGACAGAAGACTAGAGTAGAGATGAGTTCTGGTTTGTACCTGGCTGTAATTTCACACCTTCCCAAGATTTCATTTGGTACTAAAAATTCACACACATCACTATTGTATTATACATTGGTGGCAATATATGATGTAAAAGGTGACTTCTACATCATATATTCTACATCATATTCTACTGTGTGTGTGTTTTTTGTGTTTGTTTTTGTTTTTGTTTTGCAATGATGTTCAGCAACCCCTCACAGCAAGTAGTAGAACTGGGCTCCTAAAGAATTAATTCTACCCAAACTATCCCATGTTTGACAGTCCAGTTCTCCATAGCTGGTTAAATGGGACCTGGGGTGCCCCACTCACGGATATGGATATCCAAGACGTACACAGTGCAGAAAAAGAAACTGAACTGTGACCCATCTCTTGTCTCAATACCTGAGAACTATATAAGCAAATTGCTGAAATGAAACTTACTCTCCTAGTCTATTGCCAGCCATTGGTTTCATTCTGCCTTGAACTTTCAAGATGAAACAAAACTATTGAGGAGGGCCAATCAAAGACAAACAATCCTTTTGGTGTCACTGGACAGTGGTGAACATTTGGCCTTTCTTAGTATATAAGGCTTGTCTCCTGACCAGCTATAAGCAATACGTAATGATATTCTCTTCTATATAATCTGAATACACAGCTGCATCAGAAGTGTTTAGAGAATTAACGAGAGTTAACCTGTTACTGACAGACTTTGGAATAAGTGAGCAAAATCAAATTCAAATTATAGAAGACAACCAGAGTTGTATTACACCTTCTCAAACTGAAAAAGCCACACACTAAGCAGATTGTAATCAGACAGCCAGCCAGCATGGTGTAGTGGTTTGAGTGTTGAACTACAGCCTTTGAGACCAGGGTCTAATTCCCTGCTTGGTCATGGAAACCCACATGGAAAGCCACTTGGATGCATTATACACAATCTTAGCCCCAGAAAAACTCATGATAAGTTCACCTTAGGGTCACTAAAAGTTAAAAAAAATGACTTGAAGGAAAACAATAACAACACTGTGAGAGATGACTGGAAAAAGAGACATAAAGAAGAGTTACTTTTCAAGTGAGGAGATAATAATATACATCTCAGTCAAAACCACTGCCAAGAGACTGCTTTGAGAACCAGATAAGTCCTGAGGTACATGGAGTATTGATAAGGGGTATTAAGTGCAGGAAACCTTTCAAGCTACCAGTAGGAAACAGAATTGTACATGCTTTGGTGTAGCAAACTGAAAATGTATCATAGGAGGAAAACGATCCATTATCATAAACAAAAGAAATAAAGCAAAACAGATGTAACTGAACCTGGATGATGGCGATGATGATGATGATGACAATGATGATTTCTCTTTACACAATCTGTTGGTTTCTGTTAAAGAGCTACAAACCATAGTCTAATTTTCCTTTCAAATATTGAAATATTTTTAAAAAATCCATTATCTAATATAGCAATATGATACATAAAAAGAGCCACAGATTGCTGTAGTAAGTAAGAGTCTAATATGGCATTTCTAATTCAGGAAAAACTAAAATATATTGACTTGTACTTTGACACATCTCTCCAAAAACCTCTACCCAAAAGTAGTGAATCAGGAAAAATGACAACTTCTCTAACATAGGACAGAGTTTCCTGTTTGACAGAGAAACTGAATTACCAATTAATACATTAGTAGTTCATTTCCAGAGGGTTTATTTAGAAGGATAGCACAGGAGGTACACAAAGAAAAAGGGAAACAACATAAAGAAAAACTCAGGGTTCAGTTCCTAGAAACCCCTTATATCAGGGGTGGAAAAAGTGCAGCCTGCAGGCTTGACTTAGGCCTGGGGACCTGAAGTTTTGGCCTCTGAAGCCCTTGTGCCTCTCTCTCTCTCTGTCTCTTTTTTAAAAAAAACTTACACTGATTTTCGGATGATTTTTTTCACCATAAAACCACCTAAAACCACCCAAAACAGGCGCCAAATATAGGGGGTTTACCTACCATACTTCCAAAGTATCCTAATCTCCCCTCAAAACTTCAGAAACAAAAAGGGGCTTAACACTTGTCAAAATGATAGCAAGAAATGATGTGCCACTTTTTGTGCATCAAAATATGAGAAAGTAGCCCACAGAGGGGCACAGTGGCAAAAATGGGCTCTGTACTCTCTACAGCTGTCATGCTTACAGCAACAGACAAGTTAATCGCCAAATCCAATGCACTGAAATGCAAAAAATAAGATCCATGTCCAAAAATAATATGCTCTGTCTAGGAAAGTCTGTTTCAGGTGCATAAAATGATATATTAAATACAAATCAATAATGTACTTTTTTTTTTGGCAGAAAATGTTCCAGTGATAGCATTTTCTGCAAAGCAAACAGCTTTTTCTGGAAAGAAAACAATATATTGCATAGAAACTTTCTGAGCAGAAAATGTCGTTGTTTCATGAAGAAAATCCTGTTTTCTGTACAAAACAACCATGAGCAAATTTTGCGCAGAATAAGACCTGAACTGTGAAGATTCTCATCAGTCCTAGTTCTCCTCATTTTGGCCCTTTCTGCATCATACTGCATTGACACGTTCTTCTGTTACAATCCCAGCATTCCCATTCACATGATGGCAGCAGGTTAGAAACACGCTTTTCCACACACTTCCACCTTAAGCAGATGAGTAGCAGTATTTCCACCAGTCTTCCTTCCCCATTACAGCTCCCTTGGCCACTCCTTTTCTCCACCTTCACCCCACCCCATTGCTCCTGATTGATCCTTTTTGTTTTTATTTTGGGAGTTGTACTAGCGTACCAATGTTGTAAGGGCATGACCCACCAGTACAATATTGCACTTTTGTGCTACAATGATTAAAAATGTATTTAAAAAAATAATAAAAAAAAGTTTTTACTCCAAGGAGAAATTTAATGTAAACACAGAGAGGTGATAGATTTCAAAGCTGCCATGCCATAGGAGTAGCTGAGGGAGGTACAACCTGGGAACACCTACACCCTGTCTGTTCCTGGATCGTGCTATCAAGTGCTACTATGGTACTGCACTGAGCTGGCTGATCAGACTGAACTAAGTGCTAAAGGAGGCTCAATGGATTTTTTTCTGGACATGGTATAAGGCAGTTTTGCTTGGGGGCAGGATAGCAGCTGGATACTGATGATATCATGAGGTAGCACAATTCTTGGACTGGAAACAACCTATTGCTATTGCAGGATAGTGATGTTGTGCAGAAATGCCCTTTACTTGACACTTGAAAACATTTTTTTTAACAATTTCTCAAATATGTTTGTATATTCTTTCTATCCCTACTGAGAAGTTTATTCTGCTGACATTTTACTAATAAGCAGTACACCGGAGCCTATGGAAAAATTATGTGTTAAATATTTTCTATCTCTTTGTAACTACTCCCTGATGGTGCAATGAGCTCTTCAAAAGGAAATAAATGACAAATTGCCTGTGTCTGCATATACGGAAGAAATGCAAAGTGAATTACTTCTCAGTCCTGAAATCAAGCGAATACATTCTTCCTCAGCTGATTCTTAAACTACTGTCCCAATAATGGTCACTTTTCTATAAATAAATCCTTCAGACAGAAAAGACCAATTTCTTTTTAGAGAAAAAACTCATTTCATCTGTCTTCCATGATCAAAAACATGCGGTTTAGAAAAGGTATTGGGGAGATGGACCTTTTATAATAGCATCTATTAAATCATTCCCTAATGTATTAGCCAAGATCATGGAGTAGGGATCATTTTTAATGGTATGATCACTATATATTTTAATAATTTTCCAAATAGGGATTGTGCCTTAGTGGTCTTTCTTCCATTTCTTCCACTTCACAACGATTCATTTATAAGGGAATCCATGAACCCGTATTGGCCTTGCCAGTTAACCAACTATCTAAGCATCTGTTTCAGATTAAATGTTATCATTGTACTACCTGAAGTCAGATATGCCCATACCAACTTCAGGTTGTTTACAATAAAGAATTATTTTTGTAGTTTGGTTCTTTACCCCATTATACACCCTCCTGTGATGAAGTTTAGGATTATATTTTTTCCAGCATTTCATTTCAAAATCTTGTATATCAATCAGCATGTTTGAAACAGGCATGCTATCTTGAGCAACACTGCAATTTTGATGGCAGCCACACTGCCAAACTAAAAAATATTTAATTTCCTTTAGTTTATGATCTGCTGTTTATATGTAAGTATCACTGTCTTAAAATTAAGATTACACACTGTGTTAACAAAATCAAGAATTGTAAATCCCAAATGTTTAATAAAAAAAAAACATAATTGTAATTTTAAGAATCTTTTGTAAATTGGACTCAGCTCTTGTAGTGCATATTTAGCTCTGCAGTACTTATTTGTTATGTTAATAGATGGGCTTGGAGAAGACTTTCAAGTTCTGAAAGGATGTCCAGATCTGCAGGATTTCTATGGTTCAGCTGGAGACAGTTATAGTGATTCCATTGGCAAAGAGATTATCCAGGCATTGGTCACTTTTTATATTTAGTTGGTCAACAATGAGTTGTTCCTCAATATATTAGGTGGGGTTCTATCATAAAAAGAAATAACACACACAATAAAGATTTAAGATTTCCTGGGTAAATCCATTAAACATACACAATTGTGTGACTGAGGATATATGGGATAATATAGCCAATGATATAAGACAAAGTTTGTAAATTCTAAAAAAATAATATACTACGATGTTGGGGAGGGACTGTTAGACATACCAAAAATGTTCTGGGGGAATATGTAGAAGGTTGAGAATTCAGAATTAAGGACATATGAAGAAAACATTACAGTTTGTCCAGTACCACAGTCTTATGAGAGATTTATAAGCACTTTTTGTCTTAGTCCTAAATTTACTAAACTACTTAATTGATCATAGATCTGTGTACAAAAATGTTTTAAAATGATAATTATAGTTCAAACAAAGTAGGTAAAACTGTTTCAGTCATGTGGACCATGACAGAGGTCCTTACTGCACTATGCCATGATCTCACATTGTCCCATCATGATCCTGGCAATGCCATTGCTGGGATGGGATTGAAACCTGAATACTCCCCGCCACACCAGTTGGCTGCCAGCAGATGGGTAGTGTTAGGGGAACTCTGCTCCCTTCCACAGTACAGCCTGCCTCTTCCTGAATGGTACTGCAGAAGGAAGCAGTTGATATTGCCTCCACCCCTTCTGGATGCCCACAGCTGATGGGATTGTTGTGGGAAAGGGAAGCATTACCAGATTTCTTTCTGGTAATGGTATATGGCATGACCACGATGGCTGGGGATGCAATAACAGCAGGACTGGAATGATGTGCAATGGTACACATTGCAGACCAGCAGCAACACATCCCCATGCCAGGATGGCACTGTTGTGCAATAAGGGCCTACGTCTACATGTAATATGTGGAAAAGGTCCATAACTTTGGGCTGGACTTTGGACCCTAGTGCTGTTTTCACCTCTCCTACTCACCTCCAATGTTCAGTGTGTATGTGTGTGTGTGTGTACGAATGATAAATTTAACAATGACAGAAATATTTCCAAATAGGCTGCTTCAGATACCTAAAGTAAACAAGCATGACCAGAATATAGCATTCAGTTATAATGAATATTCTGTGAAGAAATCTTAAAATTTCTAAGCAGCTTTCAAAAGTTAAGAACAAGCTAAAGTGGCCATGATATTACACAGGCAGAGAAGAGTCGTTCTCAAAGAGGCCACTAAGCAACTGATCTGTTATTGCTTACTGCCCATGGTTAAAAGTCAATTTCTATGCAGTGTATCCAGCTGACACTTATTCCTTCACAGTGGCTAAAGCAGCTCATAATACAGTCACTGGTAGCAGGCAATCTATCCAAGCCATGTTTGTTTCCATCTGCATCTCTAAATACCTCTGCAGGTCTCAGCTGCAGCTGATGACACAATTAGAATTCTTTCTGCTCATTTTCATGCATGGATTTCATGGGTAAGAAACATTTTGTATGAAGCTCCAGTCTCTAATACAAAATATTACTAAAGAAATACATCTGCAAAATCTGATAAAAATAAAATGGCTCAGTTGCCTTTCCCACAGTACAATAATAGTTTAATTAATTTCAATCAACTAGATGAGTTTACTTTAGTACTTGCCTATGTGTAACAAATATAAATATTAGAATATCACTCATGAATGTAAATCACAAAGCTCATCAACTTCTGTTGGCAAGGTGAATGATAAAAGTTACATAAAGGTCCTTTTCTGTCTCTGTCACTAATGATAAACACGACAGCATTAACTGCTTTTGCAGACGCTAATGCTGCTATCTAGGGAACACAGGCAGTCACCAGGAGAACTTTACAGCTGTGCTAATCACAGTCTTGTTTGTCATAGGAAATCAAACAAAATCTCAACAAGAAAAACAATAAATATTAACATTTATTAACAAAGGAAGGTCATATA
Source organism: Ctenosaura bakeri (assembly GCA_948474755.1). Taxonomy (NCBI): domain Eukaryota; kingdom Metazoa; phylum Chordata; class Lepidosauria; order Squamata; family Iguanidae; genus Ctenosaura; species Ctenosaura bakeri. Next base: position 17,169 of record CAOLHI010003650.1, on the reverse strand, counting down.
AACATGTAGATCTGAAAATACAAGATGCTTTCCTCCTTAAATAAATAACTTGCTCATTAGTAAGAGTAGCTTGGGATAAGAATGGCTTTCCCATATTGCTGCTCCCCATTTTGCATTTACAGAACAAATTTATTCTCTAAAAAGCTGAGATTATAAGCTTGACAGGACACTGTCAACTTTAAAAATAATGCAAACACCCATGAGTTTGCTTAGCTGGATCATTCTAGGCATTTTAGCTAGTGTAACACAATATTTTGGTCAAGTGCAAGTGGGTGAAGGTTTTATTTATATTTTTTTAAAATTAGAACTAAATGTGGAAATTACAAAGCCAAACCATTTGTTATATTCTTATTCAATCAATCTCATATTGCTTTAAACACCAAGCAATATATATATAGTAATTGTTACTATTTGATAAAAATGGGAAGGGTCCCAGACCAAGATGTCTACAAAAGGAGTTCTGTGAGACAAAATAGTATATTTTCCACAAAATAAACTGTTTTCTGCATAGCAACTTTTTTTTGTGGAAACTTTTTGTTTTTTACAGAAGTATCAAAATGTGAAAAAAAAAACTTGACAAATGTGCAAAATTCTCTTAATCTTCTCAGTGAGGAAGGGGGAAAACCCTTTTGAAATCTCCCATTCTTGTATGCAAGAATGAAATAAATGAAGATTTCTATCCCACCCAATTTCACCTTTATTCAGCATAGTTAAGGTTGTTAAGATGCACTTAGTTTAAATTGGTCTTGACACTGTGCTGCATTTTCTCCTATTGTAACATTTGTGAGCTGTTGGCACAGCCTCATATTATCTGTCATCATTTAGTTCTCCTCTTTCTTGTTTTCACATCAAGGTTGCCATTTTATTTAAAAAGGTATAAATCTTCCTACAATTGCTTAGGACTGAGAACTTGCTTTGTTCCCCTTATGAGCCATTATCCCACCATTAACTTTACTTATTTGATTTCCTTTTATGAACCAATGAGCCTACGCAGCACCAAAACCTTGCTTTTGATTGTGCTAATGGTAACTTCATTTTGAAGAATCAATCTAACTACTGGTATTTCAAAGTTTCAACTTCCGGCTATATTATTAATCTATCTCAAAGTTGCCACTTTGAGGAGCCACTTTGGGGGAGTACAAAGACAATGGTCTGATTTCCTGCTGAGACAAGAGGGTGGTCTGTATACTTCTAATTTTTATCTCCAAGGCTGCCTGAATTTGCCATCAGTGAGTATACTGTCAGTCTGTAATAGAAAGGATTTATTTATAAACAAGGAGGGGAGATATTGGGTCCTAGTGAACAACCACCACAACTGAGAACAAAGAGATACAGAAAGGAACACAACTACATTGTTAATGGTAACAAGGAAGGAATAGCAACAAAGTGCTAGTTGCTCCAAACCTGGGAAGCTTTGCCAATAGCCTAAGTTAAAAATGCTGCTGGAAAATGCAATTTGGTGGTTGATAAAACAATTGCCATTCAGGATCAATCCTAGAGGAGCATGCTGACCTGGCTTGTGTCACAGAGACCTGGTTGGAGGAGACTTGAGGTAAATGTCTTTCAGCTTTGTCCACCATGGTTCTCTGCGCAGTAGCAGGTGAGACCTAAAGAGTAGGAAGGCATAGTTGCAATTGCGTATCAGGATTTCATTCCACTGACCAAGTGCTCATAATCTGCTGTGTTCTAGTGTGTGTATCTACTGGAGGGTGGGTGGCTGGGATGGATTGCAAATTCTGTTGGTGACCTGCCAACTGGTTTTCAGCAGTATCCCATCTTGAGATAGTGGGGGTGATCTCAGAGTAGATGTAGGAGTTCTCTTGTTTCATAGATTCTGGACAACTCCAGCGTCCACACGAAGGGTGCCCTGTTGAGAAAGACTCAGGACTTCTGCCATAATGGCTATAGGTCAGTCTCAAATAGTATCTGCCCTATTTATGCTTCTGGGCACATTAACACACCCTGGAATATTATTTTTTTTCTGGAGAGAATGATGGTGACCTGAGAGTGAGAAAGCCATGTATAGTTCCACTGTCATTACCTGGTAGGGTTTAGACTCATTGGGACTTGAATCCTCTGCTGTGATGAGGGACTGATTAAGATGGTCTGTATCAGGAGGCTTATGAATCCAGATGGAATCCTGACGGCTCTTGGAGCGTCCCCTGTTGACTTGCCAGGTGACAGTGAAGGCTGTTGTCAATTTCTGGGATGGGGAAATAGTTAGGGTGGTGGACACAAATGATAATGAGTTGCACAACTGCCCTCTCTCATGGAGGGGAGACAAATCAGCCCCTGGTTTTCTAAGGAGCTGATGGTGATGAAAATTGTGAGATGGTAACTAAAGTTACGTTGAAAATTTGGAACACGCCTCATAGAACAAAGGTTATCATACATGCAAAGGCCTATTCTGTTGCTATGCAGGTAAGCAATAGCCATATCAACATAGATGTAGACATACTTTTCTGCTACCATTGTGTCTGCACAGAGCCAACCAATGAAGCTTTTCTAAGTGGTCAGGGGTCTTTTATACACTGGCCCACAAAAGGATAACCCAGACCATGTGACAGTCCATTGTGAACAACTCATCACTTTGGAAAGTGCCTACCACTTTGCAAAATAAAATCACTAGAATCTACTTGACCTGAATGCTGACCTGAATGCTACAGTTAATATGGATCCAACTGATGTACTCAAACTCTGTGTGTAAAAAATTACAACAAATCACTATCCTAACAAACGTTTTAAACCATATTGTCATATTTATTCTATAAAACATGCAGTTCTGTGCATTTTTGGCATTTTGTACAACAAATACTGACAGTGATTAACATGGTTTGAGCTTCTGATTCCTCACCCAAGAGAAATGAACACCAAAATCTCAGCAGGTGTGTAATGGGCCAGAGATTCACAATCTGTTCTGCAAAGTCAGACTTCAAAGACTTCAGAAACAAAATTCTGAAGTTGGTTCTGCCTCTGCAGTCACCTATTTCTCATCTGCCAAATACAGTTTCAGTATTTCCATCAACCATATTATTCAACTTGATTTTTTTGCTAGACTTTTCTAATTTTTTTCTACATATACTTATTAACATAATCAATTTGCATAATCAGTTATGTATCACAAAAATCAATTGTATCTCCATCATGCCTTCTTCCTTTTTAATGCTACAAGAGACTTGGTGCCTTTTTGCACTACATTGTTATAGTGCTATTATTCCACTTTCAACATCCTATGGAATCCTATGGAGTTTGCAGTTTAGGGAGGGGCATTTAGAATTCTCAGCCTGAGAGCACAGTAAACCACAAGAATTACACAGGATGTTGAAAGTTGAATAATAGCACCATAACAGTGTAGTGTGGAAAGGCCCTAACACAACTACCTGCTTGAACCTTACAAAGTCACTTATTAAGACATGGCCATAATCCTTCTGGTTTCTTGCACATACCTAGGTTCCCCTATGGAAATGGTAGTATATGTTCCAGTATACCAAAAGCAGGATAATAAAAACACAAATAGTGGAGAAAAATAATTACATTAAGCAGAAGTTTCTGTAAGAATAGATCAAATATCCCAACATAAGTCCATTTGTAAATTTCTATACATCTACACATCATTCTTCCAAATATTGGAAGTGTCATATTATGTCCATTGTACCACAGCTGGAGAAAAATTATCTTCCCAGTAGCAAAGTATCAATCTTTTAATAACTAAAGGGGAATGAAAAATCTACTTCCATTGGCCATTTGTTAATTTGCAAGAAACAGCTAAATAATTCAAAAGAACATGTGCATCCCTGAATATCAAGGAACTTTGCAAAAACATACTTACTCATATGATTACTTCTCCCAAAGTGTACATAATATGGGACAACTACAAAACATAAGGATATATTAACAGTATTACATCTCTAGCAACCTAAAGAGGTAGGAAGCCCTTTCTTGAGTAGATGTGGTGATAAATATATCCAAAAGAGCAGTTTCTACTGTATAAGAAATAGTCTGAGATCTATAACCATACTATTTATAGATGTTAAAACCAATGGCTGTTGCTTAGTCAGAACTGGAACAGAGCCTTCTAAACTTTTCATGTTGGTGACACATTTTTCAGACATGCATCATTCCACATCACAGAAATTCAGTTTTACTAGCAAACCAGAGGTTAAACTAACCCTTTATAAGAGATACAGACACATACATAAACTGTAATAACAAAGTGTATGAGGACACAACATATCCCATGAAAACCTTTCATATATTTTTAAAAATATATGATTTATAAATAATAACATAAATTTTGACAATTGTAGGCAACACACCTATACACTTCAAGTGACACACTAATGTGTCACGGCACACCATTTGGAAAGCCATATTTATTTGTAGATAACACAAATTACACATACACACACATAATATTGTTGGTTTAAATATTTGGTTGGCCTCTATGAATGAATCTAATATCAAGGAAAAGCTTCAGGGCCAAATTTGGACTATAATAAATGCTTCAGTTGTAAATATTGCCATTTAGCTGATGGAGGTTGTTAAAACTATCTCTGTAAAATTGAAAAAAAGATGAAAACTCATCATGAGCATCAAGTTTTTGAGTTAAGGTAACAATCTCATTATTGGCCCATGACTTCAATAAAAATGGTTCCTTAAAAACGTTTAAATCTGAATTCCCCAAAGTCTATTTGGCATAAGGATATCAGTCAAATTGCAATTAACTAGACAATATCTGCTAGACAGTTCTAACACTGCACTTTTTTAAATAAAATGAAAATGAAATACTGCCCGTATGAATAGAGAGGCGAGAATGAAAACACTAAGTAAGGCCCTTTCCACATGAGGCTGGTGAATCAGTTCGTGCCGTTTCTTAGCTGATTTTCTGGGCTCGAAACAAGGTGGACTTTCCCTCATTTCCTTCCGCACAGCTACTTCGTATGTTCCATTGTGATTTGGAGGAGTGTGAGTTCATGAATCCACACTGCCTCTGCCATGGCCACTCCTGCTACTCCCCTCACCCCCCCCCGTTGGCTGTGATTGGCCCCTTTTTTTTTTTTGGTATGGTTTAGTATGTCATTACATACATGTGTATGTGCGTAAGTCCATACTACCCCCTGGTCCCTCCCATGAGCCCTCCCCTGACCACCAGTTCACATTGGAACGAATGTAAGTGACTGCACCACTATGAAAGTACAAATTGGATCAATCTGGAAAATTGGAAAACTGATGTCTTTTGGCTTTCAAATAGTGCGCTTTACCACCACATGGGGATGCATTTAGTTGGAATTACATGCAGAACAAAGGTAAATAAACTGAACCTAGTCCGCTCCAAGGTGCAGAAGACCGTGGCAAGATGCATTGGCCCACCTTAATAACCATGTGCAGAAAGGGCCTAAGGCTGACCACAGGGGATTATTTACTTGAAGTGGACATGTTCAAAACATAATACAAGATAATAGATATGCCCATTTTATTTTTGAAAATGCTTGCAAGGTATAAGTATAGGACTCTTTTTTTTCTCTTTTTTTTTACCTAGTAAAGTGAAAACACAGTTTGGACATCCACCAAGCCTCCAATATGCTTTCCAATATGTTTCTGGCAAATGACTCAGGGGCATGTACATTTCACACATAAAAGCAAAAATTGTATATGAATGACACTGTCAAATCAAAATGTTGTTTCTAGTGCCATATGAAAATTTAAATTATTTTTAGTCCAACTGAAATTCATGGAGCAAATCACTCAAATTTTTGGATTAAGCTAAATATATTTGGTCATCACTACTGTAGAACTGATATGTGATGCTCTTCATTTGTTAAGGCTCTCAAGACATGACTGCAGAAATGGAAATGCATTATTTACATTATTTAATTTTGGTAAGTATTGCACTTTGTATAAGAAGATTAAAATGAAAGCTGCCTGCTCAGCACTGTATCTGCGCATGCACATGCACATTTGCTAAGTAGAATGATGCAAATGACAATGTTTTGATTCCAATCAAAATAAAATGTACAAGAACAGCAATTCATAAGTCCTTATAGGTTGCATCTGTTAGACCAGCAGGGTGGAATTGCATATAGAAAAATTATGTGAAATGGCTCTTCTAGAACTGTTAATTAACTGCCATCAAGCCAACCTTGATTTATGGTGATCTCATGAATGAGAGACCCAAAGTCACTATTATCAGAAGGCCTTGCAGATTCAGATTCAGCTAAGGTCTTGCAGATTCAGACTCATGGTGGCCTTGGTTGAATCTATGCTTCTGTAATGTGGTCTTCCTCTTTTCTTACTACCTTCCATCTTGTGAAGCATACAACTTTAAAATACAATTATAGGATTACTACTCTAATTTTGTTATCCTGTGAATACATAAACTAGTGACTTGGCCAGTCTAAACCTTTCTTCCGGATAAAATCATTGTCAGAATGCAGTGACTTCTGTATGTAGGGAAAAAAATGAAATGTTCAGCCCCCACCTCCCACTCCAGGCCTCACAGTAGTTTTATTTATTTATTTATTTGTATCCGCCTCTCCATATGGATTGAGGCGGCGAACAACTCACAAATAGCATGTATTTCAAAACAACAAGCTGGGTACTCATTTTACTGATCTGCAAAAGGATGGAAGGCTGAGTCAACCTTGGAGCCCGGCAGGATCAAACTCACAACCCTCTGGCTTGCAGTACTGGCATTTAACCACTGCGCCACCAGTGAAGTTGGAACCGTCACACATCTGTACATGCCCATTCCAGAGTACAGAGGCCACTGTCATTTCCTGGACCACCTTTCCAAATCGAGCCAAGCAAATGTAGGGTCTACTTTTCAGTGGCCTACTAGGATACTCAAGAGCATCCCCACAGAAATATGCCATGAAAGCCTCTTGGGATGTGGAGTCATTTTAACCTCATTTTAGAGTCTTTTTAACAACAGGAAGTGACCCACTTCTGGTTTACTTCCTGTGTTTTTTTTTAATAAGTCTCCCCTGGGAGGCCTAGAAAGCCATAACAATGCCCCTGTAGGCCACACAAAGTCTATGAGCTGCACTTTGCCTGTTCTTGTTCCAAAGGAATCATAAATGGGAGGGAAGACAAAAAGACAAGAAATTTCGTTCCCCCCATTCGCCTCTCTCTGATAAATGGTGTTGACTGAGCTCAGACGGAGCAGCACACAAATGAGCAGTGGTGATAGTGGCAAGGAAGACAGGTTAGCCTACTTAATGAGGGTGATTTACAAATAATTTTCCATTTAGACCCTGCCAAACATGGTAAACACTATTCCTAAGACCTTCTAGTTGGCTACAGCTAAATTTTCATATCATGAAAGTGAGCCCTGGCACTATCTTTTGGAATTATTCACCTGGGAAGGACTAGAACCACCATAACACCATGCAGTCAACTCCTATCCCAGAACATAGAAATCAAGAGAGCCCAAATATGCACAGTTAAATATCTGCAGCTTGAAATTCCATAGACAGATGCAATAATTACAGAACCTACAATGCTATGATGGCTGTGAAGTTCTGACATGGACATGACCTAGGACCTCAACACAGAGATTGAGATGTTCCCAGGAGTGAGGGAAGCAATCTTGGGAAGTGCAAAATTATCCCCAATGCAATCTTGGGTAACACAAAGTAATTGCGTTGTGTCTTGTGTTAAGTCAGGAATAAGAAGGGCTCCCCTGATACCCTGCCTTCACCATTGCACATGGTAGCATAATGCAGCTGGAAGCCCCTTTCTCCCAGATGTTACTTCAGGTGGACAGGCTCATAAGTGTTTGAAGGAAGACAATCTCCAAAGTCTGACCTCCTACTACCTCCTAAGAATGTCTGCCACATGCATCATAAATACAGCAAGTGACAAGTATATAGCAAATCTAAACCACAGGCATACTTAGGTCATACTTAAGGAGGTTTGCCTCTTTTTTCTCTTTCTGATGGATACTAAATGTCAGTTTATCAATCAAGGTGCCCTGAAGGCCCTAGATCCTGTCTGCTCATGGATACTAAGGAGGATCAGCACTGATTAGTACTTGGATAGAACACCACCAAGAAATACCAGGTAGTGTAGGCTATATTCTAGAGGAAGGCATCTCTGATTATTTCTGGCCTAAGAAAAAACTATGTGATTTATGGGATTACCATGAGCTGATAGCAGACTAGAAGGCACACTCTCAAGCACAAGTCATTTTGTTGTACTATAAATGAAACTAACGGGAAAAGTGTTAATGTTTCAAATGAAGCCACAGTTTGAACTATTGAACCTCCAATGATTTCAACAGCTGTTATATCTGAGTAATGGTGTGAAAGACTGACATTTACAAAAAAAGGAAAAAAAAAAGATCAAGAAGTTTTCAAAATATATGTGCCTTTGATTAAAATAATTGGTACCTACAAGGTTACTGGCAGAACAAAATTAGTGCAAGGAATCACTCCCTAAAACTGAAATCAAGGAACTTAAAATAAATAAATTAATAAACCACTACCAGTATCATGCTAGGCCTATCAGTCTCTACTGTGATTTTGTTTTAAAGGATGATCTAGAGAGGTGTGCCCATGCTAGCTCATTAACCAAGCACAAAATGTTACTAAACTAATACACAGTCTAAAAAAGAAAAAAAGTGCAGCAGTCTCAATAATAATCTTCAAATATACTATTATATTTTATTTGCATATAAGGGATTTTAAAACTGATCATGGTTGCATGCTTATAGTTACATACTAAAATAGGGTCAGCTCCATTCATATATAGTTTCATTGTAAAACACAATGGCTTGAAATGGAAGCTTGTTCAGGACTTGTGTTTTCTTCAAACTTTCATCAGTTTCAAAAAAAGTTTGCCATGTACAAGTAAAAAAGCACTAACTACGTTCAGTTTTGTGTCTATATTCTTGTTTAAATAATACTTGGAACGTACACAGAAACTTCCATAGAAGTGGCTGTGTTTATCATAAAAATAAATGAGTTTCATGATACCTTAAACATTAATGGATTTGTTATGTCAAACTTATGTGGACTAAATTTTACCTTATAATGAATATACTGAGGTTAAAAACACTTTAATGAATACCTGAATGTACATTGCTAGTACCACTTAATTACTTAATGTAAATTGTATGTTCATTCAGTTCATTATATTCCCACTTCTCCAAAAATCAACATGGGCACTTAAAAAAACCAATGTAATACACTTAGCTTAAGCATAGAAGTTCCTGAAAGAAACCCTAATGCTCCTAGCTAATGTGCATGAAAATCTGCTGCAGCATATTTTGGCTGCTTACTGCCAAAAACAGAAACCTTAAGAGTTGACCCATATTTCATCAGATTGTTTCCAGTAAGAAGTAGCACCCTTGGTGCAAGCCAACTCTCATATATGAATGCATTTCCTCTTCTCCCTCGTCCTCTCTACTCTTAAGACCTAAGCAAAGGGCTGGATTGAGATACTCATATGTAGGGTAAATCAACTGAAATTAAATCATGATGTTGATTTCAATAGATCTATTCTGAATAGACCACCCCTGCCCCAAGTGTGCATTACTGGACTCAGATTGTTGTGTTGTGTCCCACTTACGGAGTTGCTTTGCAAAAACCATCCACCTCACCCTACAATCAGCAGGTTAGCATATTTTGTATCCATATTTTTCCCACTGCGTTGTTGATCTTTTATATGCCACTTCAAAAAGCAAATTTGATGAAGAGTATGGGTTAGAAAACAAACAAAATAATGCTTCTATTGTAGAGTAAAAGGTGGTAGGCACACTTGCTTTTTAAAGAAAACTCTCAGCACTTTTATGCTAGGGACCTCTAAGGTGCATACGCTTGGGGAATGATGCTCACAACAATTATCCACAACCATAAGAACAAATCAGCCATTCCGAGCCTGAAACTATTACAGAAATGACTGTCTTGGGCAGCATCATCAGCGTTACTGGTGTACCATGAAGGAGAGAAATGAAGCACAAATATTAGAAATGAAAGGAGAGCAGTGAATGACCAACTAACATGTTATTAACCTACTGCTATAGATTTAAATGAAAGTATTTCAAATATTCTTAAAACATATCAAACAAATAACTTAAAAGATGAACAATTTTTAAAAACAAAACAGTTTAATAACATGTATGTATCAGATTAGGATAAAATCATTAGGTCCCGAAAGCTTCAATAAAAAGCCGGATTTCAACTTGGTGCCAGAATGAAATCAATTCACACTAAACAGATCTTTTTGGGATGGCATTACATTACTGAGTTGCCACAAGGAGAAAACTCTCTCCCCTATTTTCACATAGTGTATTGCTTCCACCGGTGGGGAACAGAGGATTGTCTCTCCAACAGATTTTTAATCCTCAAGTAGGCATATACATGATTAGCAGCCATTCATGGCCTTACTCCCTGTCAATCTGTGTAATTCCTGCTAATTTGTCTATCCCATTTATACACTTTGATGTAAAATAGGAGGCACCATCTCTTGCCAGAGAATCCCACTTTATCTCCCCTGTGAAGAAATATGTCTTTTTTTCTGTCGAAAAACTTCCACTATATTTCATTGGAGAACTCAAGTTCCTTTATTAGGATAGGAAGAAAAATTTCTTCCCATTCACTTTTTCCACATACATAACTTTACAGATCTATCACATCATGTCCTCTTCGCCTTTTTGTAAGCTACTAATGAACTCAAATATTATAACCTTCCCACATAAAGGAATTGATTCAGGCCCTTCACTGATTTGAGTTACTCTTTTCTGCATCTTTACTGTTTATAAACTTTTGCGATGCAGTGACCAGAACTGTATGTATTATTCTAAATGTGGTCACTATACGAAGACAGTATAGTATTGAAAATTTTAACTTTGATTGCTTGTCAGAGTGCAACTCCCAACAAGACTAGATAACACAGTCCATTGTGAGGAATACTGGAGTCCAACAATATTAGGAGAGCTGGAATTAGCCCACTCTCTATTTTAAACTAACCATAGTTAACGTGAACTGTAGCTTCTGGATCCACACTTGGCAAGCTGCACTTAGCTCAGCTGGAAATAACACATCCAAACTCCATCTGACAATGTGAAAAGAGGGAGAGAAGAGGGTGCACGGTTTGCGTCTGTGCACGCACAGTTTATTAAGAAAGTTATCCCTATAATTTGCATTGGCAAGAAATGTGGAGAACAGGGCATCCAATTTGGATTTAGACTAAAACAGAATGGTCCCAATCCAAGTAATATCTACCACACTTAGTAAGATGAGGGGGGGAGATGAATCTTTGAGATATGCCTATAAAGTAACAGCGCTTAACGCTTGTTAGCTTCACAAAGCTGTATTTAAGGATACAAATACAGTTTTATAGTTCTAAAAAAGTAAAACAAAAAATGAGCTTAACTCATGCCACTAATCATTTCAGTCCATAAAGAGATCTCACAGTTGGTATTCATGAAGTTTAATGGTATTCATGAAGTTTACCTCCAAATAAGAATTCTGGCCCCCACCATGCAATTTTCTTTCAGACTTTAGATTTTTAGCATTGCAAACAGTGAAACATTGAAAATCATTTATACCTAGAACTCATATTTGCTGTATTCAGAGTCCCTTGGTAACTCTTGTCTGTTTCCTTTTCTCTGGATAGCTAAACTGTATTTCTAAATGCTCAACTGAAGTTTTACATTACTGAAACAATAGAAATTTGGAGACTTGATGGAAAAAAAATTCACTGAGAAAGCAAAACACTTCCCCCCCAGGTGGAATGTGTTTATTTCTCCCCCCACCCCCAGCACAGACTATTCCCAAGAAAATTAATTTGGGTAAATGAGAACTGTGCTATGGTGGAAATATGAAGTCATAGAAAAATTTGATAGTATAATAAAGGGCCTAATTTGATAGTATAATGAAAGGCATAAACACAATCCTTGAATGTTCAGTCGCGTAGGGACAGGGGGGCTGGAAGGGTGGTTTGCTCCGGGCGGCAATGTTTTTGGGGTGTCCTGGCCATAGCCATGCTCCTGAGTGCCATGGCCACACCCCCATACACCGCAGTCACGCCTCCATGTATAGTGGCCATGCCTCTTGCATCTTAGCCCCGCCCCCTCACATCTCCCCTCCCCACACTCCAAGCTCTGCCACTGTGGATGTGTTTTTTATTTACTTATTATAAAGATTATGTGGATCATTTATAGTCGTGTATAGCCTGCTCTTTGCTTTAATTTATAGAATAAGTTACTGTTCTTTTACAAATGAGAACTATTAAAAAAGTACTATATTACTATGTTGTACACCTTCCTTTCAAACATTATCTTTATGTATCTGTAAAAAGGATGATATACCATATTTGCCGGCATATAAGATGCACCAGCGCATAAGACACACCCCATTTATACACTGGCAAATATTATTTCCCAGTGTATAAGATGCACCGGCATATAAGACACATCCCATTTTCAAACAGTATTTCTCAGGGAAAAAAGTGAGTCTTATATACCAGCAAATAGGGTAATCTATGGAAGTGCATGCCACACAGTGTTAAATAACCTAAAACAGTGCTACTTTATTCATATAATTTGCACAAATACTATCACTTGAATCCATATAACCAGAAATTATACTTCAAACAAAAATATTACAGTCCAAATACTAATGCCATTTCGTTTCAACTTATTATGGTGGTAGTGCTAAGAATATATTTTCCAGACTGAGGAAAACATTGATAGAGTTGAAACAGATTCACCATATTATATATTGTGAATTATTAACTTTGATCTGCTATTTCTTTGTGTAGTGGGCTAATGTATGTAACCTTAATTTCTTCTACATAATTTGATATTTCTGCATGAAAACTATTAAGTGTTTGCACTATTGATTGTGCTTGATGACACCAATACTTGGGTTTTTAATTACACTATATTTTAAATGTATTATGGTACCAGAAAAGTGATGAAAAATTCTGCTCCCATTAAAAATGGAACTAATGTCCACCACACTTCACTGATCATTATCTGAATCATCAGGAAAAGAGGTCATGATAATGAATAGTTATTATTTAGCAAAGTACAAACACAATCAATAGCCCATTGAAGAAAACTAATAAGAACAAAATAGGCTAACTGCAACAGACCTCCAAAGAGCTCCCCATTAATTTTAGTTCACACTACATTCATGATGCTTTACTGTTTACTCTTACAGTGTTAATTGATCTCAAAGAAACCGTTATCTACCTGAGAGCAATATATGGATATAAACTAACTAAATGAATTCAGATTGCGGCTCAGGGTATCATTACAAACTCCTTTCAGTTAGTTTTAGTTTAGTAGTTGAAGTAACAACTCTTAAGTTGTCAGGAATCAGTATATTCATCCACTAACTGTATTTTCAGCTCAATGTTTTCATAAAAATACTGTAAGACTATGTATAATAGAAAACAATATATAAGCTATACTAGACAACCTTTTAATGTTTATGGAGAAATTAATGAAAAATAATATGTAAATGGTTTCACTCTTCCTATAGTCTACATAAATTATTTGCTATGATAAACAATCAGTTCTGAATATGGAAGAATTATATTGCAACATCATTTCATATTGAATTTGTATAATTGTTAAATGTATTGGAAACAATATGGAAATGTTATTGTTTCATTCTGGAAAAGGATTCAGCTTTTTTTTTTAATGGTGTTTCATTCCTTCTGCGTCAGTGATAAGGACCCTCTGGCACTTTAGATGCTGTGTTACACTTCCACATAGTATGGTATGGCCACCATTCAAGGATTATTTGTACTTGTAGTTGCAGAAATAGATAGACGACCACAAGTCCCCCAACCTGAGTGTTGCAGGAGCAGATCATTAGCTTACAGCAGAAGTGGGCAAAATCAAGTCTGTGAGCCACATGAGCATCCTGGAGACATTTTTGTGACCTCCCAGAGGTCAAAATATTGCTCCAAATGCCACCAAATGCATATTAGGCAGTGAGGAGGGCATATTACATATAGAGACCTTGCGGCCTATATTACATATAGAGACCTTGGGACCAAAACAATTTTTGCCATTTTATTCAAAGAGCTTTTTTCCCTCCCCGCCCCCCGAAATTCCACCAAAATGTCATTGGTAGTGAGTGAGGTGCCTTTCCACCATATTTTGCACCTGTTGGGTAAATTTAGGCCCAGTAAAGCCCTTTTAAAAAGAAACCAGTAAGTGAACAGGAAATTATGCAGGAAAGCTTCAAAACATGGTGAAAATGTACCCATATACCCTGGAAGGAATGATTTGTTTTCATCAGGACCAAGTACAGCAGAAGAGAACCCTCAGAAGACCCCAAAGTTCTCCTGGGTGATTAATGCAGCTCCCTAGCCTTCCACCGTTGCCCACACCTGGCTTAGGGGAAGGATGAGATATGGCCTTACAGATACCTAAATATCACATATGGCTCCTAGCACCTTTAATCAATTTTGGCTGGTATGCTACTTGCATCTTTTCTGCAGATAAACAAAAAGAAGTTCAGACCTGATAATATCCACACAGCATTACCAAGAGTCTTCTTATATGGCAACAGAAACATCAATTTGTTGAAAATACAGCCAATGATAAACATCTTGCGGAGACTTAGAACTTCCCTAGATACCAATGTTTCCAGGCACAATTTAACATCCTTTCTTGGACTAAACTCTAATTGGGTCTGAACTGGAGAAAATCCATCTTCTTTCTTCACTTCATCATGATCAGAAATTCGTCCTTTCTTAGTCAAAAAAACTTTATTAACGTGTAGGTGTCTCCTGGATGCATCACAAGAAACTAACGTTAAGACAAAACAAATCAAAAAAGGGACAAACTCTTAAAAACTATGACAGCATTCTGTGGTTTGTTCTGTAGGATGCTTTATTCACTTCAAATGCTTTGTATTTTTACACATGTGTACTTGTTCCATCTAACTGGAAAAAAAAAGAAAGAAAGAAAAGGAATCCTAATTGATGAAGAATTCCTTTGTGCCCACTGGATCTCTCTGCATCTTTCAGTATGTCACTGGAGTTGGATTATTTGTTATTGTTTAGCTAAAGATTTTTATCTTACACTTCGACAAAAGAAAAAGCCTCCAGAGCAGCTTACAAAGATCAGTAATAACACAGACGATGCTCAGGGGTTTACTGTCTGAAAGGCTGTGATGCCCCCACGGAACTTTATTATAGTTGATAGTCTCTGGCTCAAATATCAGTTACAGCAGAAGTGTAGCAGGCACCATGACATAGCAGAAAGTAACAACATAAAGCCAAATTTTGTACTTTCTCTTCTTCCCCAATTTTATTATAAGCTATTTTTTTATTTGTACTAAGATTTCCAAATATATAAAACAGTAACAATATGAAACACAAGAAAAAATGAATAGATACAGCAAAAGAGAAAAAAGAAAGATAAAAGTGCCTTCCAATCTTCTTGACAGCAGTATAAACTCTATTCATCTACAAAGGCCCTTTTCTCACGGGGTGCAGAAATCGTGCCGCCACAATCCAGGCGGGGTTTTCCTTAATCCCCACTAACACGACTGAACTTTTAGTAGCTTTCTCACGGCTCCATAGGGAAGAGGCTTAGGCAGCATCAACGCATTCACACAATATTACCATGGCCACTCCCGAAGGTGTCCTTTCCCCGCCCTGCCTAGCATTTGATTGGCTGTGCCCTATTTTTAAAAGAAACATCCTGAGCGTCATCACTGACGTCAGTACGCACGTACGCCCCCTCACATCCTCCGCCCCCTCACCCTGTCCCGCGCCTTTCTTTTGAACCACCGTGGAAACAGTTTCCCCCTCTTTCTTTCAGCTTGCTTTCTGTTGTTTTGTGTATGGAGAATGAGCTACTGACGATCATTGCTGTGGTGCTAGCCCCGCTAATGACGGTCCTTTCAGCCGTTCGTATTGGGGGCGGTCTTGTGGCTTCTGCTGGCCACGCCTTGATCCCTCCCTCTCTTGATCGCCCGCACGAATCAGGATGCACCGTCGCTTTTTCACGAAACGACGAGCGCGGATTGGAGGAAAAAACCACATTTCTTCTGGTTTTTAAAAGGTGCGCGGAAATGCTGAATGGTGGCTCCCCCGTGCGGATTGGGGTGAGAATCCAAAAAATTTAATGCGATCAGGTGCTCTCTAAGGTGAAAATGGCACCCGATCGAGGTCGACCTGGGAAGATTTAATTACCCCGTGAGAAAAGGGCCAAAGTCTTCAATGCTTCTCATATACAATAAATCATCAACCTCCTTTCTATAGACTACCTGTGTTAGTAATCTAAATCAAAATGCATATAATATCTATATCTTCCTGACAGAAAGTCAATCTAAAAATTATATATACTTACTAGAAAGTGTTAGTGACCTTTATTAATATCCTTCAACTATTAATATTAAATCAAAGCTGAACCTTTTCACTTTGCCTTATAACTGTATATACTTCTAATGGGCTAATCAATCTACCACCTATTCTGCCATTTAACATAAATCAAGCATAACATCAGCTGTGTCTCCCTACCTTCTAGAGAAATATAACTGTATTATTTCCTTAATTTTATTATAAATAATTATCTCTTTCAAAGTAATTCTTTTTCTTTCTTTCCCCACCTTCTAATAACTATTTCTCTGTATACCTCACTCTATTACTCAATTGACATCTTAAACTGGGGCGGGGGAAATAATCTTTAATACTTCTTTCCTTTACTTCACTTCCGGTCTCGATGGCGTTGTGAGCGGCGGCGACAGCGACAAGCGCTCGTTGTCCCCGTCATCCCAAGCGGGTATCCCGGGGAAAATCCACCCGGGAAAGAGCCCCCCGGTAAAGGGGGACCAGAGGTACTCGGCGGGGATCCAGTTTCCTTTACGGGCTGGAGGTGACAACCTCGGAGCTCGAAAGTGAGGGTCGAAGAGTTTCCCACCCGCCTGGGCATCTGCCTTTTCAGGCAGCCCAATAACGCCAGAGACTTTTTAACTTTTAAAGAATATCAAACAGCTTTTCAAGAAGAGCAGTCATCACTGGTATCTCAACTTACTTCTCGACGGGAGAGCTTGTCCTATACGTTTGATTGTGGTGAGTGGGGAAAACTTTTTCGGGCTGAGAGACGAAGGTAAGAAGACAGCTGCGAACAAAGGTAGAGACGCTGGCAGAGACGCTGACAGTGCAGTCTCTCAGTCCACAGTAAAGCTGTATAGT